>JANHAO010004373.1:0-24311 GCA_026873985.1 Saraca asoca | reverse complement strand
TATGAATAAGAATGTATATATATTCATTAGGGTCTGGTGTTTGAAGATCCAAGTGATTAATGTTATATGTGTTGTCCAATTTTCCTTGTCATGACATTGTTTTGTTTGGTAAGATGGAGGAATGAGTGAATGAATTCAGAATGGCTTGAAATTTTGCATACAAGGTCTCAACATGTTGCCCCTCAATTCTGGAAAGTTTGGGAATTTTTAGAGGAGAACTCATGGGTCAAGTAAACCCAATTATTGCTGTTGTTCCCAAACTGGTAGATTTTAGTTTTAAAGAGAATTTTTAGATTTGAGGGAGTAACTAGTTGAGATTTGAGCTGAAAATTTTATTGTAGCTTTCTAACATATGGAACTATGAATATGCCAAATTTTAGGAAATTCTGGGTTGTTTTGATACCTGAAAAAAATGTAAAACAGAACAGGTACCCGCAATATGACCAAAACAGGGCAGCCAAGAGAATGAGAGATGATGAGGGACCAAATATGTATATAGAGGTATTATTCTGGAGAATTTAAGAATTTTTGGGTATCACTAGTTAACTTTCCATCTTGGCAATTTACGATGCAAGATAAAGGGGCTTAGGGACTAGTATGTTAAGTTAAAGTCTTTTGGGGAAAATTTTGGAGTGAGATTAAACCAAAACTGAATGGTAAATTTTATTTCCATCCAGAAATTAAAGCAAATATTTTCTTATGTTGGCTCCTTTTTCCCTAGTAATGGAAGTGGATAATTATAGCATTAGTAGAGATCTTACATTATAAAACTTATAGCATTAGTAGAGATCTTACAAAACCATAGTATTGTACTATGTAAATTGAAAAATGATTTTCTTGCTTGAATGATGTTTGAATGAATAAGCTTGTGTAGTTGTTGAAAATCTTGACATTTGGCAATACATGTTTTAGCCACAAGGGATATAGAGTGGTTTTTTACATATATGTTAAGTTTTGCATGATGTCCTAATCCTATATATTATGTTGTTTTCTAAATTACAAACTTGATTGTTAATAATAATAATAATAATAATAATAATAATAATAATAATAATAATAATTTGGAGCCATGGGTTTTAGTTAAGAGGCCGAACCTCCCTAGCCCAAGAAGGGCAAGAATCTTACATTGTATATAGTGTTTTGGCTTAACATTGTTGTTTGAAACTAATTGTAGGATATGGACCAAGTGAACCTAAATGTTGTTATTTAAAAACATGCCCTTTTAAATCTTACTATATATGTTGATGCATCTGATATTTGGAAGCTCATATATGATTGATAGTGGCTTATGAAAAACAAGTTCAACCTAATAAGATATACTATTTTATGAGAACATTATAAATGATGAAGAATTGTTTGCCATTATCTATCTTCTTTTAGAGAAAATGGCTCACGACCATAAGGCTCCCAATGAGATGGGGAGGTTTGCATGGCCTTGTGCATTAAAAAGGTCAAAGTGATATTATAAAGCCATGTGTATGGCAAAAGAAATGGGGGAATATATATAATTGCATGTGAGCACACTCTATATAAATTTGAGGAGAGCCAATTAAGGATAACTTAAAAGAATAAGGGGAGCAGAGATAGACAAGGTTGGCTAGAATGAAAAAAGGTGAATAATTACATGCTTATGAATGCATATGTTATATGCTTCGATTATTATCTTGTTTTAAATTTTGATATGCCAATGAGTACAAGTATGCATGAATATAACATACATTTGCATACCATACATAGCTTGGGTGGTCTGGCAATCCTTTACATAAAGTTGTGAACCTTAATATGTGTGTGTGTGTGTGTGTGTGGCCATGATCAATATTTATACAAATGAGGATCATAACAATATAGTTGATGATGGTATGGTTTTGTATTTGATGAATTGATGATTATACTATGTGCATTTGTTGTTGTGATAAGTGATTATGGTTGTGAAGTGATTGTTAGACTTTTTGTGACTTTTAGAAAATCATGGTTTTTTATAGTGTGTGAAATGCTATATATATGTGGGTATTTGTGCATGTATTCTAAGTGTGACCTTGCAGTAGTTTTAGCATTTTTGCTTAGTGATTTTGTGATTTGACTCAATGCTCACTATTATAGTTGTAGGAACAATCACACCACAATTATAATAGTAGTCAATTTTAATAACACCTTAGTCTATGATTTTACATGCTAGTGCATACTAATAGTATTCAATTTTAATAACACCCTAGTTTAATTATGAAGGTATTATGTAGGGTATTACAATATATGATGACCACTATATTCTCTTTATACTTAAGAATAATGCCCTTAAGAGACTAAGGTTTCTGACTCTTTCACAGAAGAACTATAGGATGCATTAGAATTGTATGTATGTTTATTTTTGGGTAAAATTTATATTAATCTTTTTTTTTTGGACCATAAGAGAATTTGGAAAACTTATTTTTTTCATTTAAAACTTTTAATTTTTTCTCTTATTTTATATATAATAATAAATAAAAAATTAAAATATATGTGATTTTTCTATCTTTTTTGAATATATTTCTTGTTCTCTTTTTTTACATATAATAAAAACTAAAAAATAAACAAATATTTGATTTTTATATGATTTTATATTTTAAATTATGTTACAAACTTATTTATTTACATAGAATTTTGTTTACAATTATTTTTTACTCATTTTAAAAATAATTCATTCTTTTTTTTTAAATCATTTTTCTAAAAAAAGAGAAATAATTTTATGAATTATGAGAACTATGATCCTTATCTTGAAGGTTCATAAGCCCTACTTTTGTTAGTCAAGCCCAATTTTATGTATTTTTTATAAATATTTTTTAAGTCCATTTCTCAAATCCAACATTAATGATTCTGGCTGCTCATTATGTCCATTTTCTCCTTGTTTATGATAAAGTAACAAGGAAATACTACTGATATATTTAAAAATTAATTTTATTTTATTTTATCTTATAAATATTGGCATTTTATATTTTAGGAATTAATATTTTTGGCCATAATATATTGCTTGACTAATTTCTTAGTAATCATTTTTGTTTAACAAGTGTTGTGGGGAGATTAACAAAGTTCCCACACATAATTAGACTTTCAAACTATCTTGTCTAGTTAAAAAAACCTATTTTATTTGATTTTTTTGGTTTCTAATTTTTTCATTAAAAAATTAGTGGCAACTCTTTTTATTTATTAAAATAGTCATTGTTCATGCCATGTATCCTTCGAACATGTTGTGACAAGGTCCCATACATCAACCAAACATGATGATGAACAATAACTATCAGCACGTAGAAGACCCTTTGGATCAACCTATCATAATAATGAAACCATTTATTTAGTGGGACTTTACGATCAATCAATCATGAATCATTTGCTCAAATTTCATATGTTACCAACTCTGCAAGATAGTTCAATGTAACTCACACTAACATTATGTAAATCAAAGGAAAGGAAGTGACAAGGTTATATGTTCTTTAGCCATATTAAGTCATTTTAAATGCACTTTCTACATATAGCAATGCCTACCTACATTGCACCTATATCATAAGTCACTGGCTATTATGGTTTAACAGTGACAAATTATTAATTCATCTTCCAAGTGCATATAGATCTTCCCTTCCTTATTTAGTATCAAACATCATAGACAAATTATCCCTCAAAAGGGGGTTTAGTTTCCTTTGCCTAATTTACTATTATACTCTTGCTAGGTCTATTAGTGTCTATCCAATCTTACATAGGATCATCTACTTTATTTTGAATCATTACCAAATAATTAATTTTATTAATTAAGAGAAAAGTCAAAATTTATAGAATATATAGCTAAAGTTATGTTCCAACCTTATGCTAAAACTTAAGCTAAGCCCACCCTTGTATACATACACATAGTCACATATAACAAACATTCATAATAATTCCATACTATTTATTCTTAAGCCTAACCTTGAATATCCTATGCTTTTATCTTAGCTATTTACGAATTTTCATAGCATGGTAGAAAATCATTTTGGCTATTTTTTTAAAATATAACTCTTTATAATAAAAACAAGGCTAGAAAAGTAGAAAACCCTACTCACCTTAGCAAGAGAGAATTCTCCAAACCTAGCCTTGGAGCCCTTCCTAGTTATGACTCTAGCCTTTGTCTATTTAGAAAATACCTTATAACAACCAAAAAATGTAAAAGAAAATTGAAACTAAATAAATAAAAAAACTTAAGGTAGGAAATAAGACTTTCTAGGCTAAAAACCTTACGTTAAGCTCACACAGAGCTCAAACCAAAACCCTTCTTATCTATGTAATGCTATTTGAGACTACTCAATTGCAAATAAGGGTTATGATTTTCACTATCAGGGGCTCCTCCTTATATTGGAAACATTGGTGGTTTCGTCAACAGGTTGGTACATATTTAGTCAGCTAATTCCTTAGGACCAGATAATTGGCTGGTCCAGGTCCCAAGCACTTACTTAGCCCTAGACCTTGGTCGAAATAGTCATGTAGTCTTAGCCTAATTTGTGTCTGCAATCCCACCTATTTTAGTCTTAGTCTAATGTTAATCTAGGTTGATCTAGTAATGGCTAACCTATGTGCTATTTAAAAATTCTCTTCATTTAGGCAATTTTTCATTGAATTGCTCGTTCTAGTTTCCAAACATACAACCCATGTATCATATATGAACACATAACATATATAGACATATAATTCATTCATTTCATTCATAGCACATATCATTTCTTTATCATGGTGATGTACTTCATGCATCTTTTTATGTAAACATTCATGTTGCATTTCATTCTTATTCAGTCATTTGTGTGATTCTATCTATAAAGTCTCACCTATAAAGTCTAGATACTTTTGGCATACAACCAACTCTAATTCCTAAGTGACTTCTTTCCCATTTATAATCATAGGACTTTGATGGAAAGAACATCTTTTGATCTTAAATGCTTAATCAATTTGTCGAGGATAATTATAAGCCTGACCTTATAGGCCATTTTTGGCCTTAAATCATCTAGAATTTGTAATAGTACATGATTATTGTCTGACACATACTTCTAGAGCTTGAAAATGTGAAAGATTAGATGAATCATATTCAACTCTTAAGTTAAAATTGATATGTGGCTACTCCTATCCATTTAAGAATAAGGTATAGGCCTAATATATCATGGGCTAAATTAGCCTCACTTTTTGAAGTCCATAAATCCTTTCTTAAGGCATATCTTAAAAAAAGACTAATCTCCTTCCTAAAACATAAGTAGTTGTCTCTTTTTGTAGGCATAGGCTTTCTGCCTACTCTGAGCTGTTAGAAGTTTGTCCTTGAAAACACAGACTTTCTCAAAGGCATCATGAACCAAATTCAATCCTAACATTACATTTTGACCTATCTCAAACCACCTAACTAGTGTTCAGAATTTTCTCCCATAAAGTGCCTTAAAAGGCATTATTTGGATACTTGTCATACGGAAATTATTATTGCTAGCAAACTCCACAAGGGGAACTAATTCCATCCAATTCCCTATAAACTCTAAGACAGATGCCCTCAACATCTCTTTTAACATTTGTATGGTTCACTCAAATTGACCATCTATCACATCTCCAAATATGGGAATGTGATTGACATGGATTACCAAGTGGTTACTCATGAACCCATAAGCTCTTGACTTATATGCAAATAAATCTTTTAAAAAAACTCAATTAAAATAATTGTATTGTGTGCACTTTAAATCCAAAACCAAAATGAAACCAAATGTGTAAGTGGAAATAAAAATAAAATTTAAAATGACATGTTTTCAAAAATGCAAATCATGACTCATGACATGATAGGTTGGCCTCACTTACTACTATCTTTCTTTATCATAATCTATCTGCATATTAAATTATAACTCCTACCTCTACTAAGTAGGAGTGGGTTATGGCTAATCAAGATCCACTAGAAATTGGGTCTTTGATATGATAAAAAAGAAATGGTGAGTATAACCTGAATACTCAGTGAAGTGAGGGTTTCTACCCTATTTTAGTTAGAAATATGCACATATATATGTAAGAAGATGCAAAGTTCCTTTATCATCCCTACTTATTCATTTGTTCTTAATTATTGTGCAAAATCTAAAGTTTGATCATATTCCATATCATTATGGAATTATCAAGCAAGGGCCTTTTGGTGCTATCAAGTGAGGTTGTCTCTATATAACAAGTGTGGGACCATTTGGTCAACTAAATGAATAATGAGTTATGATCGTCCTACTATGTGAAGGCAGGGGACCATTAGGTTACCCTTGAAGTACATATTCTCATTTCTTAACTTAAGATAAACCATGTAAATTATACTAGCAACAGTTGGTCAATGGAAGGAGCAATGACTGAAAGGATTTATGCCCCTAACAACATACTTTATAAAGATTACATGCTCTTGGATCTACATGTTCCAATATGGTAGAGGGGCATAAGGCAGGTGCTGGAGGGAAAGGGCTAGGTTTGTGTGGGTTACGATTGGAGAGGAGTAACAAGGAGGGTTATGATTGAATTATGGTTATGTATTGTGTGATTTACATTGTTGTTACATGTCATGATGAAATATAATATCATGAAATTGAAATATATGATGAATTTGAAATGTTCACATATAGCTATGGGAGCCAAAATTGGCCTAGAATGGCCTATATGTGTTGAGAGATGCATAAGGTGAATTACCTTATTAGTAAGTCTTTGAATACCTTATAAATCTTTATGGAAATGACATAAGTACCAACTATATGTTAGTGGTATGTATGCATGTGTATGTAAATATGGCTTTTATTGTGTGATGAATTCATATGTTTGATACGTTTCTATCTCACCAAGCCCCGGACTTAGTATTCTATTATTTTTCTTTTCAGATACTTAAGAATTAGTTGTCAATTCCCCTGCTAAAAAGTAAGATGGATAATCAATCAATGGAAATCACAGCTGATGCATTCACCACTTTGGGTGCTTATGAACTTAAGATACATTATATCAAAATCTTAAACTTGATAGGATGTGAAGTGTTACACGAGATAGAAATCATCCCTCTACAACCCCCAAACATACAACTAATGATGGCTATAGGATGGTTTGATCCTTAGAGGATCTACCATATACACTCTTTTTAGATCACGTTTTGAAAATGTAAATAGCATGGTCATTAAATCCTTAGGGATGGAATTGTTCTAACCTATACTTTTGAAATCGGTACAATCTATTGGTTAAACTAACTTCATTTTGTGTTGTCCCTAAAGGAACCTAAGCTGTTGAAAAGGAATGGTTATTGAAACTAGCCAGCGGTATGTCTTAGAATTTTAGGAAAAGCACATTGAGAGGTGAACACTGATTGCAACATGGGACATGTGCCTTAATGGGCAATGTCTCTGTATGTTATGTAAATTCTAGTATTATATATATATTTGCCATTTGTAATCTCATGGATTTCATTCTTTTCTTAGTTACCAAAAATGTTTGAGTCATTTGAATAATAACAAAATTCAACAAGTCATGAATAAAATGAATTGGCAAAATTGAGATACAGACTGGTGATTATTAATAAAAGGATTGATATTCATGTCAATCATGACTTAGTGCTAGAGTCATGACATAACATATTTAGGTTAATGAATTCTTGGAGGATATCTTGATTAGGGGAAACTCCTCAGTTTATGTGTGTATGCTATCAAGTATGTGGTCTCTTGATTTCCTTTTAGTGGTTACTGTTTGTCTAGTTAGATAAGAGATCCAAATTATGATGATTTAAGTTTTTTCAAAAAAAAAGATTTATTTTTTAAAAAATTAGAAAAATGTTTTATTTAAATTAACTTTCATTAAAATATTGCATATTATGAATTTTCAATGAAACAGCCAAAAAATTATATTTTAACTTTATTTTCATGATTTTAAAATAAAAATGATTTTCAGAACCATAATGCTTATGGGTTCGCAGGTCACTTAGTGATCCATGCCAACTATGTCCCTAAAAATCGGGGTATAACAAGTTAGT
Source organism: Saraca asoca (assembly GCA_026873985.1). Classification (NCBI taxonomy): domain Eukaryota; kingdom Viridiplantae; phylum Streptophyta; class Magnoliopsida; order Fabales; family Fabaceae; genus Saraca; species Saraca asoca. Next base: position 16,318 of record JANHAO010004373.1, on the reverse strand, counting down.
ATTAGAGTGGTGATTTTTGTTTAGCATGGCATGTTAGGGTTAGTAGGTATTGGTTATAGTGGTATGTTCCCATAAGTATCCATTTTTCCAAGAAATCCATTAATCTGTTCACAAAAAGTAATCAATTCCACTTAATAAAAATTAGAAAAGAGTATTATCAAGTTGAATATTACATTATAAAGTAGAAGGAAAATGCTTAGAAATTATAGGAATGACATACCCTTAAATGCATAAGGAAAATCATGGAAAGATGAAAGTATCCCTAGATAGTAGTTAGATACGTCAATGATGACAAAGATAATGACAATGAAGAATTCTGAATGACAAAGATGAAAGTACCCCAAAAGCAAGAATGGAGTGATAAGGACAAATTTATCCCTAGTTAGACAGGAGGTAATAAGGATGGATGTACCTTGCTTGAAGCAGGCAAGTCAAGAAAGATAGGACCCAACACAAATATGAGAGGATGACAAAGTTAGAATTCGGAATGACAATATGTGGTTGAAAGGATGAAAATACCCTTGAACCTTGGACAGAAGCCTAAAGTTGGAAGTGCATGTTAGGAGAATGAGGAAAAGAAGAGGTAAAAAAGTTAACAGGTCAATGTCTACTAAAAAAGGTGCATGGTTTAGCAGCCGTGACACCCTAAATTCTATGACCCTTCTCATTGTAAATTCAAACCCCAATGAAGCCTTGCCAATCACAATAACCTATGATCCCCTAGTGTTTCCTAATATTTATGTGGCATAGAGGTATGAGCAAACAATTGGTGTTACAAGTGTGTAAGAGGTTCAGTACCTCAAACTAGGTAGTCATGCCTTTTTTGCTAGTATGGAGTGTTGTAGCCACTAGAGCATCAATGGTGGTTGCAGTTCATGGTGTGCAACGATTCTTACTATGTGGAACTCTTGTTAAATACTTCTACACTAACTTTTGAAGGGTATATAATAATCCATGAGTACTATTTTCATATGTGTGTAGGAAGAGGATCATTTTATCCACAACCATGAAATAGGAGATGTTTGGGTGCCCAAACAAAGGAACCATTGTTCAAAAGGTTAGGAACTAAAGCACCAGTAGACCATTGAACATCTGACAACACTTGATGTGGGTAATGAATAATGCGATCATTGGGGGTGCAAGTAAGCCATCCATTTTAGAGATATCATTAATTTCTTGAGCTTTGCATAACTTCATCATCCTACCATGAGGAAGATGTAAATTTGGACTTATATACCTGGACATGCATGTGCTTGCTAACCTCCGAATTGGATAATCCTTCAACTTCCCCCACACAATTCTAGGCCACATGCTGGTAGTGGCATAAAGTCCAACCAAGGCTCTCTTCTACTCATCAGTTGTTATAAAGACTCCTCCTATAAATTATGAATATTTAAAATTTACAAGTGTAAGATTTTTTTTTTTAAAAAAAGAACATATCTTGAATGCATTTTAATAAATAATTTTATTTGATAATTGATAATTTTGTAGTATACATTTCAAGTGTTTCAATTTATTCAATTTTTTTAAGTAATTATTATGAAAAATAAGTAAAAATCATTTTTGTTTCCCACAACTTAATGATTATTTGGCTAAATTTCTAACAAAATCTAAAGTTTTGCTTCATTAAATAGTGTTGTGATTTTATTTAATTGGATTCTAAATTAATGAAAGAAAATTGAAAGGACTTCTTTTATTACATCAATTATTTAATATATCTTAAATAAATTATAGTTTTAATAATGACCATTTAGAATAGCAAATGAATAGCTTACGAATATTTTACATGTTTGTTTTAACTATTAAATAAACAATTAGTTTACTTTATAATGAGATTTATATCTTTAGCTTTATTAAGTGTTATTAAAATTTTATATAATTGGATTTTACAATTTAGGAAAGCATATTTAGTAATTTATTTTAATTACTTTAGTCCTTTAACGTGTATTACATATATTTCAATTTTAATAGTCTAGAATCTAAAGCTTATATATATATATATATTTAATTGTATCTTATTAAGTTAAACTTTAGATTGAATTGAGATATATTTAAATTAGTCTTAATTATTGAGTATTTATTATTAATTCAAAAGTTTGATGTGCAATTTATTTTAACTATTAAATGACTAAGTATTTTAAGTTGTGGCAAAATATATGACATTAATTTATTAAGCAGGTTCAAGTTTTATTTAAGTGAGTTTGAAAAATAACTACTATAACATTTTTGGGTTAGGGAAACACAAAAAATTACAATAGCTGAAAAACATATACCTAAAGTTAGGATAAGTAATAGTTTTTTATATTGTTACTTTTGTTTTTGAATTTAAGCAATGCTTATTAGGCAACATTCAAAAATTGTTGTCAAAAGTTGGAATAACCAATGGTTTTTTATGGTATTACTTTTGTTTTTGAATTAAACAATGCTTATTAGGCAGCGTTTAAAAACTATTGCCTAATGTTAGAATAAGCAATGAATTTTTATGGTGTTACTTTTGTTTTTGAAGTTAAGTGACGCTTGTTAGGCAATGTTCAAAAACCATTGCCTAAAGTTTGATTGAGCAAAAATTTTTTACCTTGTTGCTTTTGCGTTGGATTTAAGCAACACTTATAAGGCAACGTGGAAAAATTATTTCTTAATATATAATACAAAATTTATAATTTATATTAACCATTTCTTATCGTAAAAATTGAAGTTTCCTTAACTATTATTTTCCCCTTTTTATTTTGATTTGTAATTGCCTTGCTTCTAATTATATAAAGTTTATTTTTATTTTTTTTTAAATTAATAAATTTGTCACACATATTTTTTATCTTATAATTAATATGTAAAAATTTATAATTATATTCTAAATTTAAATTATAAAATTCATTAATATTATTTTTGAATTTTTTTTACTCCAAAATCCCCCAAATTTCCAATTAGAAGCAATCAAGCAACTTAATGACCCATAATCATATAGCAGTGCCATAGCTCAGATGTTCTGAGAACTCTAAAATCCCCAAACAACACCTTGCACATAGTGAAGACATCTTTGATTCGACAGTAGAAGTAATAGAGGTAACAATTTGAAATTTTTGCCTCAGGCTTTCCTTCCTTTTAGTTTGTGGTTAAGAATAATTGTGTTCTATTTTTAGAGATCATTGTGATGATATGTGAACCTTCCATCTTGGTCATAATTCTTATGAATAAATGTTCAAAGTTGAAAATCCAGTGGATTGAAGTCCAATGTATAAAACATTGATGAGGTGTCAAAATTCTTGTATTAACTGCACTTTCTTATGCACTAGTTGACTACAAATTCTTAATGTTTTGTGTCTTAAAACATGAAATTAAACAAAAGCATTAGTCTATATAGTTTTACTTTTTCTCATCTGTTGTTTGCTTTGAAAGTCTCATTGGAGTTGACCCTGGATGTCTCTAGTGTTATGGCACTCTTGAAAACTGATGAGTTCAGTTACTCTTTTAGGTGACAATAACATACGTTTTCTATTTTTTATTTGAATTAAATGAAACAAATAGATTTTTAGTGGAATGGCTTGATAGATTACTTTATATTACTTAAAATATAATTCAAAAGAACTAAGAATTGCTGAGTTATGGCTTGGAATGTGAAGAGAAGATGCTTGTATAATTCTGAAGAGAGCTAAATGATTCAATTTTTATGGTATGTGAGGTTTAGTTGGATTATGGGGTTGTGTGAATTTATTAATTGAGCGGTAAAATTCTATTACTATGTTATACAAGGATTGCCAATAAGCCAAAATAGGTTCTTGTTATATATATAAGATCGCCTCACGAGGACGTGTCCCTGAGCGCAATAGAGATCAAGTCCCTCACTTCAACAAGAAGCCTCTGGCAGGCTTTGCTTTGCCCATCAGATAGCGATAACAGCAAAGTGCTCCTAACTCCAGCCTTGCCTCGCTCATCACAATCCAGCAACATCGCGACGAGCTTTCAGGAACATTCCATGAAATGGCCTCTCCCGCAGGGGATGGCCCGATAAAGCAATCATAAGATCGGATCGTCAAGCGGCCAACCACTCCATTCAAGCTCGCTTGCTCGCTATAGCAGATCCCGCGATGCCTCTGAGCCAGGGATCCCCTACACAGAATGTCAAGTAGTAGACAATGGCAGACACGGGCCTACTGCCAACCTTGGGATACACTTTAGCAGCCTACTTTCTACGGTAGCCGGATTGTAGCCCCTTTTGCTATCCTTTTCATTTAATGCTTGATGTAACACCACTGTAGTTAGTAATTAATGCATGTAACTCCTCCTTCCTTTTGCATTGTTAGAAGAAGGAGAGAGAGAGAGAAAAAAAGAAAAAGGGTCTTGTAAGCAGAAACTCTACAAATTTCTATACATTAATAAAAGCCCCGTCGTGGACGTAGGGTCCGGTGCCATCTGGATTTGGCCGAACCACGCTAATGTGTTGTCTCTCTTTCCCTTCTTCCTCTTGGTCCTTTCTTTTCTGCACTTCAGAAGTAGCATTGAGTTCCAGAACTCCTCCCTGTTGGCTGAAGTTCGAGTTTTCCGTATGAACCAAATTTCATCGTCAACATTTTGTTGCCGTCTATGGGGATCATCTGCTTTCTGAAGTCTCCATTGCAGTGTGATAATGGCCAGAGGAAGAACAACTCAGAGTTCTACAGTACCGGCTTCTTAGAAACACACTATTATGCTTGAAACTTAAGAGGCTCAAATGCCCGATCAGTCCTGATCGGTGCTCGAAAACACAGTCAGAGAATTGGCTAAGATTGTCAAGGTACTTGCTCAGGCACAAGCACAAAATGCTCAAAGACAAGAAGAAGTCATGGCACAAATCCAGCAGCTTCGTGAGGAAGCTCAGAGAGAAGTCCGTGATGATCGCAATGGACAGCGATCGGGGGGCTCGCAGTGAGCAGAAAGCTCGACCCCTCAGTGCGAGGATCAGCATCCAGCAATGGGAGAAGTTCTTTAGAGGCTGAAATAGCTAGAGGAGCGCCTGCAGCCTCAAAGCAATCAACCTTTCCATAAGGAAACCTCATCATTTTCTGCAGAGATCGAGAAGCAACCTCTCCCACAAAAGCTCAAAGTGCCCATTATCCTGCTATACGATGGGAATAGCGGCCCTAGCGGCCACCTGGACACGTTCACTCAAATGGACCTCCAGATGATCGATCCCCTGGTAAAGTGCCACATCTTCCCTGCCACGCTAAGGGAAATACCTCATGCTTGGTTCAGCTGCCTCCCTGTGCACAACATCAGTAGCTAGGAGGAATGCCAAAGGAAATTCGTTGACTAGTACCGGGTACTGAAGAAGCAACTCGCGCCCCCTTGCCACCTTGCGATGATTTTCTAGTGCAAGGATGAGCCACTCAAGGATTACGTGGCCTGATTCAGGCATGAGGCTAACTCCATGGAGAATCCCTCGAAGGAAAGTATCCTAACAACTATCTCAATGGGACTCCGTAAAGACAGCAAGTTATATAGGAGCCTCTACAAGTCTCCTGCTTGAGATCTCACTGAATTTTATGATCGACTGACCAAGCAAATAAGATAGGAAGAAACCTTTGGAACGAAGGAACCCAAGCATAAAGCGGGCCATAATAGTCCTCTCACGAGCAAAAAGAGGAGCAGCGAGAGTCACGACAGCCCTACTCCTCATCTCGCAAAGAAAGCAAAACCTTAACGACCCGAAGGCCGCTTTGAGAGCTATAGCATCCTGTTAGACACATAGGACAAAATCTTCATTGCAGAAAGGCATAATGAGAACTTTGGAAGGCCCAGGCCAATGAGGGTACTTGCCAAGTCCAGAGATCAAAGCAGATTTTGCACTTACCACAACAAGGCTGGACACACCACCTCAGAGTGCTATGCACTAAAAAATGCCATTGAAGGCCTTATCATAAGGGGTCGATTACAAGATTACGTGGTAGGACCACCCGGGCAGCGTGCTCAACAGGCTCAGCGAGTTATTACCCAAGAGATCAAGCCCTCCGTCAGAACCATATTTTGATCCTGTAACACCTATTTATTATGAATTGTAACAACTATGGCATTTTGAATCAACATAAATTATCAATTGGCCATGTGAAGAGTTTTCACTCTAACATTATAATTTTGCTACAGCGAATGGTTCTCACCTTGCTACAACATTATAGTGAATAGTTTTTACCTTGTTACAGCATTACATTACAATTTTGCTACAGCGAATGGTCGTCACCTCGCTACAGCATTACAGCGAATGGTTTCACCTCGCTACAACATTACAGCGAATGGTTTTTACCTTGCTACAACATTACATTACAATTTTGCTACAGCGAATGGTTTTCACCTCGCTACAGCATTACAGCAAATGGTTTTCACCTCGCTACAGCATTACATTACAATTTTGCTACAACGAATGGTTTTCACCTTGCTATAGCATTATAGCGAATGGTTTTTACCTCACTACAGCATTACATTACAATTTTGCTATAACGAATGGTTCTCACCTCGCTATAGCATTACGGCGAATGATTTTTACCTCGCTATGAAGTTTTATTACAATTTTGTTACAGTGAATGGTTTTCACCTCGCTACAGCCTCTAAGCCTGCCTCGTGGTTATAAAATATCATCACTTCTCGCAGCTTGCATGCGACCCTCTCTCTCACTCACAATGAGTTAAGCAGTCAAAAAAATAAAAGTACAGCTGATTGGCCGGAAAAGGAGAAATTCTCATTAGTTATTAACAAGCTTACATATAACGATGCTTGAAGCATTCATTATAGTGTCTAAAAGAAGAAAAGCTCATACAAAAAAGCAAGACCTCAACCAGTGAGGTAATAGTACATCAGGGGAAAAAGACTGAAAGCCTGGCGTAACGATTCTTGCAAAAAGTAGCCAAAAGGCCAGCTACCAGTCGTCGGGCTCGCAGAAGAGTAGTAGCCCTAGAGTTCCTCCTGCTTATTCCTCTGGCACGCCCTCCTGAGCCATACACAATAATTCAAAAAGTCGTAGAAGCTAGCTAGCAGGCAGCAACACCACATGCAACGGTTGGAGGAGGTGGCCAAAAGTCACTGTGAGAATCCGTAAGAGACCGCCAGGTGGATCCTGTGTTGGAGCCACATGCAACGAGCTATCCATGTCTCCCACCACTCTGCAACAGGCCATCCATGTCTCACCAAGCTTCGTCGGAAGCCAAGAAACCAAGATAATAATGGTTCTTCAGTCTCCTCCATCAAGTTTCTCTGGGATGAAAAAAAAGAATGCCCCAGGCTATAAATAGACCCGCTCAGCCCTTTGGAGAATCCAGAGAAAATCTGATCTAATCTTCATCCAACGGCCCAAAATGAGTGGCAATGCCATGCCAATGGCCAAAAATGGCAAACAAGAGAAAGCCCGGCCTAGAGTAGAACGAAAAGACATTTGACAAGACGTCTCAGTCAAAGAAGGGCACTGACTGAAGATTTGAATCAAGCCTCAGGAACTTGCAACTCCTGGTCCGCAGAGCAAACCAGGAGTTGGGGGGCTCATGTTATATATATATAAGATCACCTCACGAGGATGAGTCCCCGAGCGCAATAGAGATCAAGTCCCTCACTTCAACAAGAAGCCTCGGCAGTCTTCACTTCATCCATAGATAGTGGCAACAATGAAGTACTCCTAACTCTAGCCTCACCTCACTCGTCACAATCCAGTGACGTTGCGAGGAGCATTCGGGAACATTCCATGAAATGGCCTCTCCCGTAAGGGATAGCCCGGCAAAGCAATCATAAGATCGGATCATCAAGCGGCCAACGACTCTAGTCAAGCTCGCCTAGGGGTACCATTCAACAGCCTACTTTCTACAGTAGCCAGATTGTAGCCCTTTTTGCTATCCTTTTCATTTAATGCTTGTTGTAACACCATTGTAGTTGGTAATTAATGCATGTAAATCCTCCTTCCTCTATAAATAGGATTGCATTATTAGAAAAAGGAGAGAGAGAAGAAAAAAAGAAAAAAGGGTCTTGTAAGCAGAAACTCTACAAATTTCTATACATTAATAAAAGCTCTGCCCTAGACGTAGGGTTCGGTGCCGTCCAGATTTGGCCAAACCATGCTAACATGTCATCTCCCTTTCCTTTCTTCCTCTTGGTCCTTTCTTTTCTGCACTTTGGAAGTAGCATTGAGTCCCAGAACTCCTCCCTGTTGGCTAAAATTCTAGTCCTCTGTATGAACCGAATTTCATCGTCAACAATTCTAACATTGGCGTTGTTTTTAGGGTTCATATAATCCTATAAATCTATTTCTTACCTTCTTATTCTAGTGGCCATTGGTATATGTTGAATCATTGACATTGCTTTTAGGTTTTAATATTCCTTTCTTATTGTTATGAATATGCAAAACCTATCACAAGTCATTTATTCAATTGTGCAATTGTTCTAGATTTCTTCTGTGTCCCCATAACACTTATCATGATTCTTTTGTTGTCATAACCATGTTAAACTACAGTGGGACATATTTATAAGTTTGGAACAAGAGTTTTTCTACATATTTCCAATAACCAGGATGATGGTGATGATTTGAAAGAGCATAAACAGCCATTTTTCTCTCACTTTTTCTCACCTATCTTCCTAAAGGTAATATTATCACTATGACGTATTTAATTGAACACTGAGATAAGCTTTAGACCTTATGCTATTTATCATGTCTATTTTCCATCTTAACTAAAGATTGATATGTATATCATGTAACATATATGATATTGGCCTCTTATTGTTCTAAAAAATAGTAAAGTTTCCTTTTACTAATGATATGCCAGATCCAATGGTTCTCACATCTAGATTGATACAAGAAGCTAGTGTCTTCAGGTTGGATGTTATGGATGGGGCCAAGACATTCAAAAAATTTTGGTATCATTTTGGTCTGTTATTAATTTAATTGTGGTACCTTTTATTAGTATTTTTCATATGATTACTTTGTTATCATTTTTCTCTATTTAGTTTTGATGTTGAAAACAATTTAAGTTTGACAATATTCTGTAGCATATGATATTTGTTTTGTAGGATCACAGTGCATATGATTCAAGACATCCACAACTATGATTTAGGAAATATTTTATCTTTTTTAGGATCTTTCGTAAGTGATTTAAAAATCAAATACTTTTCAAACAAGTTTTTAAAATGATCTTTCACAAGTGCAAGTTTTATAAGAACCATTTTACACTTAGTGAATCGATTCATATTAAAAAACTTGGGAAAACTATTTGAATTAATTCACCAATTAATTCATGAAGAAAAGTTTTGAAAAATGTTTTTACCTAAGGCTAGGGGAATCATTTGAATTAATTCCTTAATTAGTTCAACATTTGATTTCAATATACTATAATTCGATTCATCAATCGATTCCATCAAGAATTTCTTCATGATATTTATAAGTTGAATCGTGTTATATGGATTTCCCAGAAGAGTGTTTTATACCAATTAAGGTCCGTTTGGGGGCCTAATTGGCCTGGTAGAAGCCCAAGCAAGAATCGGATGTCATCGAGTGAGGACCAAGGATCATTGAGGACAAGCTAGAGACATCTCACATTCCCTCAAGGGGAAGAACACATCTCGCTGAGGGATCCCCCAACCCCTTAGCGAGAAGCCCACGGTCTTCAGAAGAGCAATTGGATGTTGGTGACAAGGTCAGATAGAACTATCATTTCGCTCAGTTCCCAGCTCGTCGACTTACAACGGTAGCCTGTATGGAGCCTAGTCAACAACCCAATGCACCCATTCCCTGTTGATAGCTTAGCCTCCAAACTTGCACATCAGCCCCCCAGAAATCCGACAATGATTTGCCCAACATTAATTATTCGGCACCAAGCATTAAATGTTTAGAGCAACGGAAGTAATCATTTCACAATCTACAAAATTACACTTGTAACCCTCCTCCCTTCTATAAATAAGAGAAGGGGGTCACCATGTAAAGAATAATAAGAAAATACATGTAAAAACTCTGCTGACATAGAGAGTGAGCACTGTTCATTGAGAAAAGGCTCCATTATTGGATACACATTCTACAAAATCAATCTTCCAAAGAGAGATATAAAATATCAGCGTGGAAGTAAAGGCCAAACTAGCTTTAGCCGAACCATGATAAACTCCTAAAGTTGTTGTCTCTTTTTCTTTCTCATTATCTTCCTTTTACTTTTTTCCACCGTATCAAGCTTACAGTTAGGGGTAACACAGAACTTAATTAGTTGACTAGATGTAGGTGTCAACATTTTAGCACTAGAAGGAGGGCCCCCACTACGTACTCTTCATTTTCACTCTCTGATAAACTATTTCAAACACAATGGCAAGAGGAAAAGCTATCAAGAGTGTAGGAATCCCGACTGGCCAACCTGAAGGTCAAACGCAACAATGGGATGCAACCATCCCCATGATAGGTGCCGATGCTAGTGCAGCTTCCTCTGCTCAACACCAACCCATGACCCATGAGGCTGGCAAGATTTAGGCTTGGTGATAGTGCCAAGAAGTGCTAGAAAACACGATGAAGGAATTGGTTGATATGGTTAGAATGTTGGCTAAAACATGCACCCAAGGTACACAAAGACAGGATGAAGTGATCACACCTGGGGGCGAATGCCGTTAGCCAGGACCCTAACATGAAGAATAGGTCAGGGTCAAGCACCACTGAACCAACTCGTTACATTCGTCTAACTCGCAACAAAGGCCCAAACCGTCGGAATCGAGAGGATGAGACAGATGACTCCTAATGTGAGAGCTCGTACGAGAGTGAGAGCTCGCACAAAACTAACAGCGAGTAAGAGACCGATCGTGCCTTGTCCGATAATAGGCACGATAAGAAGCATAAAACTTCAGATCAAGATTCTCGTGGCAAGAAAGAAGAGAGGAGTAGAAAGACCTCTAACTAACAGCCCAGGTCTCGAGACCCTGCAGTTGAAGAACTGCTCCAGAGGATGGAACAACTAGAGAAGAATTCTACATCCCAGGGGAATCGAGAATCACATGAAGAGAGGACTCCACTCTCTCGCCAGATCGAGACGGAGCCACTTCCCTGTAGGTTCAAAATTCCAAACATTCCCCTCTATAATGGGGACAGCAACCCTTACTGCCACTTGGACGCCTTTAACATCCAGATGGACTTGCAAACATCCAACTCGCTAGTGAAATGCCGAGTTTTTCTAGCAACACTTGGAGAGGTACCATGGGCATGGTTTAAAAGTCTCCCAGCCTATAGTATAAGGAGCTGGGAGGAGTGCTAGAATAGATTCCTTAATCAATATAGTGTGCTAAAATGGTAGCTTGCCCCCTCCTACCATTTGGCCATGGTCTTTCAGTGAAAGGACGAACCTTTGAAGGACTATATCTCTAGGTTTCAACAAGAAGTTAGTAATGTTGACAATCCGTCTGACGAAACCATCCTTATAGTGATATCAACTGGACTCCGAAAGAACAGAAAATTATATGAGGACATATATAAGTCCCCTGTCAAGAGCCTCGATGAATTTTACGAACGAGCGACCAAGGAGATCCGATGGGAAGAAACTTTTGGCCTGAAGAAGTCGAATAAGAAAGAGGAAGCATGCACCTCCAACTGAGGTAGGAAAAGGAACAGAGGCAAAAATAGCAAAGACAGCCAGAAGAGGGGTTTCGGAGACTGAGATGCAAAGAAAGCCCAGGGTGAACAATCTCAGTACCAACACTAATATGATACTTACATTGTCCTTTCAGACTCACCAGATAGAATCTATATGATCGAGAGGGATAATGAAGATTTCGACAAGCCTAGGCCGATAAAGACCCCCATCGAAAAGAGGAACCACAACAAGTTTTGTGCCTATCACAGCGAGGTCAGGCATAACACATTGGACTATTGGGCATTGAAAGACACTATTGAAGACCTCATTAAAAAGGGTCGCCTGAGAGACTATGTGGTGAGATCTCAAGGGCAGCGACCCTTGCGTTCTCATCAACTTACACCATAGCGCTTCTAGAGTCCTACCGTTCGTGAGGACCATTTTCACCATACATGGTGGGCCTCATATAGCTAGCACTTCGAATCAATCGTGTGTTTGCTATGTACGAGCGATGGGCCATGTCCTTTTAATGAGTCATATGGAGTACAAGAGACTTGCCAAGAAAGACAGGATATCCCTTGAAAGCATTTCCTTCATGGAAGAAGATGTGCAAGGGGTCATTATCCCTACAACAATGCCATAGTAATCTGGGAAAAATCGGCAACGTCGACATAAGGAGGATCATGGTGGACACTGGGAGCTTTGTAAATGTGATGTATAAAGGGCACTTCGATCATATGGGAGTGAACGAGGATCAGCGAGACCCATTGCCTGAGCCCCTCTATAACTTCACTAGAGATGAGGTACTTTCGATAGGGTGGATGAAGCTCCCACTTACTCTGGGAGATCATAACAGACAAGCAACCATCATGGTGGACTTCTTGGTTATAGATTGTCCTTCTGCTTACAATGCAGTGCTGGGATGACCTGCCATGAACAATTTTAACATGGTGGCATTAACCAGGATGTTGACAGTCAAGTTCCCGACCTCGAGTGGAATTGGGTGCGTGCACGAAGAGTAGCAAATAACCTAGCGCTGCTACAATGAGGCGATGAAACTCGGGGTCCAAGGGAAGAAAGTAAATGTTGTGTCTAGGGGAGAGCCTTGAGCGATGAGTGAGAAGGGGCTAGCGATGACTTAGGCTCTCGAGAGGTGGACACTAAGCTATCCACTGGGCCAATCGAGGAACTGGAAGATATACGGGTTAGCGAGGTGGATGAACGGAGATGCCTCAAGTTGGGGAAAAGCCTGCCACCTGATCTAAAGGTACAACTGATAAGTTTTCTTAGAGTGAATACCGATGTCTTCGCTTAGAACCATGAAGATATGGAGGGGATCAACTTGAACATAATGTCGTACAGATTGAACATTGACCCCTAGGTTAAACTAGTTTGCCAAAAAAAGAAATCGATGACAGCTAAACGATATGAGGCGCTTAAAGAAGAGGTGGACAAGCTCCTAGCAAATAATTTCATCCTTGAGGCATGATACCCCACTTGGGTGGCGAACCCTGTACTCGTCAAAAAGAAGAACGGGAAGTGGAGAACGTGCATTGATTTCACTGATCTGAACAAGGCTTGCCCTAAGGATAGTTTCCCTTTACCAAGGATAGATTAACTCGTGGATGCACATGAACTACTCAACTTCATGGATGCCTACGCGGGGTATAACCAGATTCTGATAGTCACACAAGATGAGGAACATACCTCATTCATCGCCGACCATAGACTGTGTTATTATAAAGTCATGCCCTTCAAACTCAAAAATGCAGGGGCAACTTATCAGTAGTTGGTGAACATGATGTTCCGAGAACAAATTGGCAAGACTATGGAGGTATATGTGGATAACATGCTAGTGAAATCTAAACGGCTTGTCGATCATGTCTATGACCTCAATGATATCTTCCAGACCCTGAAGAGATATCGGATGAAGTTTAATCCACAAAAATGTGCATTTAGAGTAGCTTCAGGCAAATTCCTCAGCTTTATAGTGAATAACAAAGGGATTGAAGTAAACCCAGGGAAGATCAGGGCATTGCTTGATATGCATTCTCCTGCAGGAGCAAAAGATGTCCAGAGTCTAAATGACCAGGTCGTTGCTTTCAGTAGGTTCATCTCCAAATCAATGGATAAGTGCATCCCCTTCTTTGACATCCTTGAAAGGGCAAGGAGGTTCTAATGGATCCCTGAATGCGAGGTCACATTCTAAGAGGTCAAGACATATCTCGAGCAAGCACCTCTCCCTTCCAAATTGAAGGAGGGTGAAAAACTAATTATATATCTAGGCATGTCTTAGCATGCCTTAAGTGTGGCACTCATGTGAGAAGAAGAAAGGATTTAGCTCCCCATCTACTACATGAGCAAAAGACTTCTGGATGTAGAGACAAAATATTCGCCCATGAAAAAACTTGTCTATTGCCTGGTTACTGTCTCAAGGAAGCTACGACCCTATTTCTAGGCCCACAGCATCAAGGTCCTCACTTAGTTCCCCTTGAGACAAGTTTTATAGAAGACAGGTACTTTAGGATGATTACTCAAATGGGTGATTGAACTCGCACAATTTGATATTGAATACAAGCCCAGAACGACCATCAAGGGCCAAGCATTGGCTGATTTCATTGTCGAATTCACAGGCCTTTTGCAAAATAAGGTAAAAGTCCTGAGGCCCCATGGTGGGAGCTACTAATTGATGGATCATCTTGTGATCAGAGGGTCAGAGCAAGAATGCTTCTTATTAGTCTTGAGGGGCACAAGATCTTTAGTGCCTTAAGGTTCAACTTTTAGGCTACGAATAATGAAGCTGAATATAAAGCCTTATTGGCAGGCTTACAATTGGCCAAAGAGGTGCATGCCAAGAGAATAAAAATTTACAATGATTCACAGCTAATTGTCTGTCAAATAAGAAGTGAATACCAGGCACGAGGGGAGAGAATGGTGAGGTATCTCTAGAAAGCCCATGAATTGTTAGGCTCCTTCTAATAGTTCAAAGTCACTCAGATCCCGCAAGCCCAAAATGCGCACGTGGACACTTTGGCTCGCTTGTCTACCATCAATGACCCAGACCTTGTCAGGGCGGTCCTGGTAGAGCTCCTTCCATCCCCAAGTATCGAACAAGGAGATGTTGTCATGGCAATCATCGAAAAGCCTAATTCCTTGATGAACTCGATCAAAGACTACCTACAGAAAGAGAAGGTACCAGAATATAGACTCGAAGCACGATGCCTGTGAGCCTGAGCTGCCAGATATTGCATCTATGGTGATGCATTCTATAAGAGGGGGTTATGACCCCACTTCTAAGATGCATAGATGGCGAAGACTGTAATATTGTCTTAGAAGAGATTCATTTGGGACATTGTGGAATCATGCTGGAGGGCTTTCCTTGGCACAAAAAGCCCTTTGTTAAGGATTTTATTAGTCGACGATGAAGCAGGATGCTATTGACCTCATCAAAAGGTGCGACAAGTGCCAGAGATTCTCAAAAGTGCCACAAGCTCCATCGGCCTATCTGAAGTATATGATAAGTCCATGGCTATTTGGAATTTGGGGATGGATCTAATCAGGCCACTTCCTAAGGCATGCGAAAATTGTAAATATGTGATAGTAGCGGTAGACTACTTTACTAAATAGGTGGAGGCAAAGGAACTCACTAAGATCTCGTCTTCCAAGATCGAGAAGTTCATTTGGAACAACATTATTTGCATATCTTTCTTTCCTGCCTCTTTCGCTCCTGGCAACCAATGACCAAGAATAAGGACTATACTCCTATTTATTTTTGTTCTTAAGCCTGATAGCCTCCAGTATGATACACTTCTAACTAACTGGCAGATTTAGGGTCCCTTAACAAATCATTACTGATAACAGAACCCAGTTCACCAACAAGCAGTTTATCAAGTTCTGCGAAGACTTCAAGATTGTTAAAAGTTTCACGGCCATAGACCACCCGCAAGCCAATGGTTAAGTAGAAGCCATTAACAAGATCATCAAAAAGATCTTGAAAACCAAGTTAGAGGCTAGAAAGGGAGCTTGGGTGGATGAATTGTAGTCAGTGCTATGGGCCTATAGGACCACGCCTAATAACTCCCCAGGGGAAACCTCTTTTTCCTTTGTATACGGATGTGAGGGAATGATCCCCATAGAACTTGAGGTCGCTATGCAGAGAAAAATCACCTTTAATCTAGAAGACAATGACCTATTGCTTGCTACAACCCTAGATCTCCTGGAGGAAGCAAGAGAAAGAGCTAGCCGTAGAGTTATAGTCCATTTGCAATGAGTAGCGAGATATTACAACTGCAGAGTGCGAGCTTGAAAGTTCAAACCCAGAGACCTCATTTTATGTCTTATCCTCCTAGGAGCCCGCAAACCCAGTGAAGGCACCTTAAGACCAAACTGGGAAGGTCCGTATGTCATCAAAAGGACCATGAGTAGTGGAGCCTACCATCTGGCAGACACGAGCAGAGAAAAATTCCCCTATGCCTGGAACACCAAGCACCTCTGCCGTTATTACCAATAAGTGCCTCAGTATTCCATAATTAATTCATTATACATATGAATGTAATTCTGTGAGTTTGCTTTTTTGAATAAGATTGAAAAATTTTATGACAAGTTACATGCTGAGTGAGGCAACAAAAATGCATATGTTACACTATTGTTTGATTGCAGAGAGAGTCACAGACAATCATGTACCAACACGATAGGAACAGAAAGAGCTCAGCTTCTTCATAAAATTGTACAAGTCATTTATAGGGTTCATAACAAATACCAAATACATCAAAAGTCCAATT
>JANHAO010004372.1:0-24288 GCA_026873985.1 Saraca asoca | reverse complement strand
CTATGAGTCCATCTTTAAAATTAGATCATGATTTGAATGGTAAAAGTGTAGATCCTACTCTATTTAGAGGCATGATAGGTAGTCTATTGTATTTAACAGCAAGTAGACCTGATATTATGCTAAGCATTTGTGTCTGTGCAAGATATCAAACTAACCCAAAGGAGCTACACCTTTTTGCAATTAAAAGAATCTTCAAATACCTTGTAGGAAACAAACATTTAGGACTTTGGTATCTTAGGTCTGATACTTATAGTCTATTAGGATATTCTGATGTAAACTATGCAAGAAGTAAAACAAATAGAAAGAGCATTGGTGGGGCATGTCAGTTCATTGGCCATTCAGTAGTCTCTTGGTCATGTAATGTGTTGGATTATCCACTACTAAGGCAGAGTACGTAGCAGTCGGAAGTTGTTATACCCAGATTCTCTAGATGAAACAATAGCTTTTAGATTATGGACTAAAATATGAGAAAATACGAATACTTTGTGATAACACAAGTGCCGTAAATATTACTAAAAGTCCTGTAATACAGTCAAAGACTAGGCATATTCAAATTAGACTCCATTTCTGAAGGGATCATGTTCAAAAGGGAGACATTTCAATTGACTTTGTTCAAACATATTTTTAGTTGGTTGACATTTTTACAAAGCCTGTAGATGAAAAGAGATTGGTGTTTATTAGAAAGGAAATTAGAATGATGAAACTTGAAGAAAGTGATCTTAGTTAGTCAGTTTTCTGTTATTTACTGTATGCTTTTTAATTCTTATAGTTTTGATTTTTTTGATTTGTTATGTTTGATTTTTAATTGCAAAATCTAACTTAGGCATGAAAGTTTCTTAAGTTTGTTTTGCAGGTATATATTTTAAAGATAGTGAGGTACAAATTATTAATAGCAACTTCCGGTTTAACTCTATATAAAAACTGGTTTCTAGACCTTGAATCGAATCTAGAATTGATTCTTATTTTTGCCAAGATTTATTTAAGTTTTTGAATTAATTAACAGCTCAAAAATTTATATTACAAATCGATTTTAGAACTGATTTAGAGGATTTTTAAATGTTTCTGTTTATTTTAAAATTTCTGACATTTTTATCTTGGCTATCCAAATCGATTCCCTAGTCAATTCAAGACACTATACAGTCAATCAAATTAATTGTAAAGCTGTTATTCCAAATCAAAATACACTTTTATTCTTTTTTTTTTCATTTTAAATCAATTCTAATATAATCTTTGTTTAACTAAATAGCTAGTAAATAACTTAAGGGGAGCTATGAATTTTTTTTACTTCTTGAACTCTGCTTTTATATACCTTAATTTTAAACTCTGGCATTATATACTTTGATCTAAATTCTGATTACACTCACTTTTTACTCATTTGGCACTATTTCTTTTTGATGTGCCAACAGGGGGAGAAAAAGCTAAAGCTTGTTTTTAAATGAACATATTAGATAAATATAATAAAATTTATCCTATTATTTTTGATAAATCTTGAACCTTATCTAAAATTGTTTGTTACCATAAAAAAGGAGGAGATTGTTAGCCTAGGTTACCCTAATTACACATTTTTTCTTTAGTTTTATGTTGAAAAATAATTTTAATCTAAAATCATTTACATTACTATCTAACAATATACTTTAGTATTTTGATTTATTTTTTTAGTTCAAAGTATGTGATTCAAGAGATCTAAAATTAGGTCTAGTAATTATTTTATTTCTATAGGATCTTTTGTAAGTGAATTCAAATGAGATTTGATTTAAACAAATATTTTTCATATATTTGATATAATGAGGTAGATATAAACCACTTGAAGAAAAACTAAAATAAAATATTTTTTTTAAACAAAGCTTTTAAATGATTTTTTCATAAGCACAAATTTTATAAAACTATTTCACATCTTGTGATTTGGTTCCTTGAATAACTTGTGAAAAATATACTAGAATCGATTCATTAATCGATTCATAAGGAAAAGTTTTGAAAAATTCCTTTTACCGAAGGTTAGGATTTTGATTTGAATTAATTTAGTAATCGATTCAAAACCTAATGTCAAAAGGCTATGATTTAATTTCCAAATCGATTCATTTGTTGTAACCATTTTGAATCAGTTCAAGAATCAATTCACAAACTGAAAGTTAATTATTCTATTACAATCGGTTATAGTAGTTATAAAACCCAT
Organism: Saraca asoca; assembly: GCA_026873985.1. Classification (NCBI taxonomy): domain Eukaryota; kingdom Viridiplantae; phylum Streptophyta; class Magnoliopsida; order Fabales; family Fabaceae; genus Saraca; species Saraca asoca. The sequence goes on along the minus strand of JANHAO010004372.1, from coordinate 22,115 downwards.
AACTACCTTTAGTTTTTATAAGATTTCATATCTTTCTCTCTTCTTCAAGTGCAAAAATCATAGAGCAATCAGAGATTATTCAGATTTGATTCTACCTCATTACATCTTTGAATCAAAAGGATTTCAAATCAAATTTTTGCAAAATTCACATTAGCTATTTGAGATTTCATCTCAAACTTTTTGTATTTTATTTCCTACCTTATCCTAATCTTTTCTTTTTTGAGATTTCTAGGTTGATAGGAATCTTATTTTAGGTTAGCAAGAGCTTGTTGAAATTCTTGTGGTTGTTTTAGGTTAGCAAGAAACCTGTTATAATTTTTGTGTTTAAACTAGCAATTTAGGAGCATGTTTTAATCAGGGTAGTTTTGTAATAAAAGTGATAATTTAGTTGAAGATTATCTAGTGAAATAGACTTGAATTGTAGTTTCAATTCAAGTTGAACCACTTTAAAAATCTGTGTCTTTAATCTTTATCTTTTTGCTCCTGTATTTACATTCTTTATTGCACAATTTTCAATTTGCATTTAACACATTTATTGCTTAATTTTCTATTGTTCCTCTTGATACAAAGCTATAAATCACATTCTTGTTACATCCAAATAAGAATTCATAATATTCAAAGGTGTATATAAATTCTCCAAAAGGAATAAGAGTAAGATCCGATTGCATCATATCTTTATCAGGGACGCTCATTTATTTTTACTGACTTCTATTTGCTCTCATTTTGTGCAGATTGTTGGCTAAATTAGGATATAATTAGGATTTACCATGTAAAGATGGACCCAAAACCTTTAGCTAAAGTTTGTGCTTAGGCCTTGGCTAAAGAGAAGCCAATTGTCCCCCTATTGCTTAGGTCAACTTGACACTGTTAATAGATAAGATCACTAGCAGCCCCCTTCTTTTAATTGGCCTGCTTACTCCTATTCATTCTAAGACATTATCCTTAAGGAAAGGAAAGGTTGCCATTGAAGAGCCATCTAAAGGCAAAGATCTTCAGACATCTCTACACTTGTTGTGGAGAAAATCAAAGTGGATACTTGGAAAGAACTATTGCCATTTGAGGCACTTGAAGGGAGTAACTTTTGATACAGTAGATAACCTATGATATAAAGATGTAGATTATGGCACCTTCCTTCATATCCAATTATTGCCTATCACTAACTAGGACCATGCAGAAGACTTTATACTAGATCATGGTCCCTTGTGCCTATTAAAATCTTTAGTAACTCAGATTATTCATTCAGTCCCCATTCCTCTAGCCATCATGTTATGTTTCGCTTGGATCAAGAGTGAGCTGGTAAAAACCAATCTTGACATGGTAGAAGGGCTGAAAAAAGAAATTGAAGCCAAATCTAAGAAGGTATCCGATTAGAATAAGAACATTTCCAATCTGACTGATCATATCGCTGAGCTTGTTAAAAAGTGGGATGCCTTATTACTGAAAAGTGAGGATCTAGCAAAGTAGCTATCCTCAAAGGCATAGGAACTAGAGGCCAAGTAGGAAGACTAGAATGTGAGTGAGGGAAAACTCAAGGCTACTTTCATCAAGGCTAAAAACCTTAGTTATCCCATATTTTAGGATAGGTTTACAGAGGCCATTTAGCAGATTCAACACTTCAACCCTGACACTCCACTTGACCTTTCCAAGAAGAATAAGGACAAGACTCTAGTAAAAATTCTCACAGCCTTACCCAAGGAATAGGCACCTAGTGTACATTGTTGTTATTGCCTTTTTACCTACTTGCTATGATTAATCTGCCTCTTTTTTTTTTTGTACTAAATAGACCAATTAGCTTAATAAATTTATAAATGTTTCTTTCAATTTGTATAGTATTTCCATATTTGTTTTTTAAATATCACTTATCTCTGTATGCATGCCTCCTATGGGCTTGTCTTTACCCTATCAATTAACTTGTTGTTTTGCCGTTATAGAGTTCTTCATTCGAATGAGCCTCTAACGAGCCTTTTGAACTTGTCACTTTTCTTTTCTCATTGACCCTTCGATCATCAAGGCTTCTATCAATTGTTTGGCCTAACACATTTTTTTGTCACCAAGGAAGTTGTTCAACTTTTTCTTGGTGCTAATATGATGACTAGCCTATCTAGGGACTTTCCTTCCTGAGGAAGTGAGACTATTTAGGGGTTTTCCTTTCCAGAGGAATCTTGAGATTCCCTAAGGGCTTTTCTTGTTTGAGAAGTCTTGAGAACTATAAGGATTGCCATCTTGATCATTCATCTTGATTCTCCCTAGTTGTTGGATTTCTTTCAACCCTTTATAAAAGCTAAGTTAGACATTTTTGCTATGACCTTTGTATTTCACCACTATGGGCCCTAGCTGATGTTTTTTGTCACAATTTTCTCCAGCATTCTTCTTGATTTTTGGTTTTTGGCTACTTCTCAGCTTCTCTTACTAGTCCTTGTTTTTTGCATTTTAGTCTTCCTTTTCCTGCTAGTTTCTTCAAAATGCATCATCTACAATAGTTTTCTTTCAACGAATGCATTTCTTAGTACTGCTTATCCTTCTCCTACATCGTATTGGGGAAGTTAGCATTTTCACTTTATATTTTGCTTATTTATTTTTCCTTACTAGCTTCTTACTTTATTTTCAGAATATTGGTTGGACCAATCCCTCAATTAATATGAACCTTAAGTGATTGGTAAAGACCTGTACTTGAGCCTTGACTAAGCAAAAACCTATTGTTTTACTAACCATTCAAGATGAGTCACCACTAGATGTGATTGTTATATATGACTTTCCTTCACTTGATTGGACAAAGTCTTCTTCTGGTTGCCCCAAGATGTTGTCTTTACGCAAGTAAAAGGCTCCTACTAAGAGTTCTTCCCAGTGCATAAGGAATAACTCTGATGACATAGATGTAAAATACTAGGCTTTGTTATGTAGCCTTTCCAAGGTTAACAGGAACAAGCCCTTGGAGTAAAATATGGAAGAAGTAAAGGAAGATTAGGCCCTATTAGACCCTGATTATTATTGTTGCACTTTTCCTTTTTCCTTTTTATGTATGAAATAGGCCGATTGGCCATATGAATCTATGAACTTTTCTTTTGCTCTTGGTATTGCTTTCATCAAGCTTTATAAGGCTTTCTTGTATGTGTGCCTCTAACAGTCTCTATAATTGTTTTCCTTTTGCTAATTTACCAATCATCTAGGTTTCTAGCAGTCTTTTTAACCAATTTATCTTGCATGCATTCAAACATTGTGCTTCAAGAATTTTTTGGTTGTTATTAGTGCCAAGTGATTTGTTCGAGCTTTTATTAGTGCTAATGGATTTGCTTGGAATTTTACCAATGTTGAAGAATCTACTTAGTCTTTTATTAATGCCAAGGGATTTACTCGAGCTTTTGTTAATGCCAAGGGCTCTGCTCAGTCTTTTGTTAATGCCTAGGAGTTTGCTCAGATTTGTCTTGTATTAGTGCCTAGGGATTTTCTTGGGCTTTTTATTTATATTGAGAGGACTACTTAAATTTGTCTTGCATTAATGCCAAGAATCTACTCAAACTTTCTATTTGTACCAAGGGGACTGTTTGGATTTGTCTTGCATTAATGTTGAGGGATCTGCTTAGACTTTTTATATGTACTGAGGGGACTACTCAAATTTGTCTTGCATTGATGCCAAGAGATCTGTTCAGGCTTTTTATTTGTATCGAGGGGACTGCTTATATTTGTCTTGCATTAATGCTGAGCGATATGCTCAGGCTTTTTATTTATATAGAAGGGACTACCTAGATTTGTCTTGCATTAGTTCTAAAGGATCTGTTTGGGCTTTTACACACATGTGATGTAATCTTTCATTTTATTTCATTATTCTAAATACATAATTTGTCATTCTCAATGATTGAATTTGTACATGATATAACTTTAAGTGTGTTGGGTTCCATATTCGGGGAAGGAGCTTCCAAGCAGTAGACACCATCCGACAAGCACTCTTGCAATTTAAATGGTCCTTCCCATGTTGCTACTAATTTTCCTTCAATTGTGACTTTATGTGGACCATTTGCTCACTGATGGACTAGATCTCCCCTTATGAACTCCTTCCTTCTTACTTTTCTATTTGTGATTTTGGTGATCTTTGCTCTGTAGCATTCGTTTCAAAGCTAAGCCACCTCCCTTGTTTCTATTAGCATATCTAGTTCCTCTTTTCTCCTCTTTTCATTCTCCTATCACTCGTGTTGTGTTCTTCAATTAGAATATTGGCTAAGTTTGATAGGGAACATGGCTTCACTCCCATGCATAAGCACAAAGGGAGTTTCACTAGTGGCAAAATGAATGGTGGTTCGATATGGCCACCGAATGCTTGGTAACTTTTTAACCCATCTTCCTTTTGCTTTATCTAGCCTTTTTCATAGTCCCTCTAATATGATACTGTTCGCTAGCTTGGCTTGCCCATTTGATTGAGGATGTTCAACAAAAGTGAACTTTTGCTTAATTTTCAACCTTCACTTGAGAATACGTTAGATATATGTTTTCATGATAAATCTATAGCTGTGAATGTACCTTTAGTAAAATTGTTGGGAATTGCCACTAGTGAACTACTTTCCATTATTGGATATAATTATCATCGAGAGCCATACCTAAATGGGGACTTTAGCAACTTTTTTATGCCAAAAACTCACACTTTAAAGATTTTACCTACAAATAATATTTTTCCAAACAAACTTTTGCATGTTATTTGATGTTATAGTTGCGAAGGGTTATACCTTTATCCACTTAATAAAATAATTAACCACTACCACCACGTACTTTAATTGATCAGGAGCCACTGGCAATAGTTCTAATAAGTCTATGCCTAACAAGTCAAATGGCTAAGGAGCAAATATGGACATCTCTTTGACTGTCAATTATCTTTGAACTTTCATAAACTTCTGGCATTTTTCATAGCTTCACACAAGCTCTAAAGCATTTTGCTTTATTATAAGCTAAAAATATCCTAATCGAATGGCCTTGAGTGTGATTGCTACTCTTGTTATATGAGACCCACAAATGCCTTCGTGGATATCTCTTAGAATATAACTGGCTTTATTCAGGTGTAAGCACTTTAATGATAGAAAGGAAAAAGTCTTCTTATATAACTGTCCCTTTCTATAAAAAAGTGGCTACCCTTCATCTAACCTTTTTAGCTTCATTCTTGTCATTTGGCAGTTGTCCATCCTCTAAGAATACCATGTTTGGGGTTAACCATGACTCTTCCTGCTTTGCATATAGTACCTCATACGTGCGAGGCTTACATTGTCTCTCGAATTACAATTTTGTTGTTTACCACTATTTTAGCATTGGCTAATTTAGTTAATGCATTTGTATGCTCATTCTCTTCCTTTAGAATCCTTTCCTTTTTAGCAAGTTCTTAGCTATGCTAACATATCTTGCTAGCATTAGCTCTTTCACTTCATAGTCTCCCCTAACCAAGGCAATTACCAGCTAAAAAATACTCTCGACCCTTAAAGATCATTTGCCTACTTCTTTTGCTAGCTATTTGTACTTCATATTCTACCTGATTGTTTGTTACCTTAAGGTTGAATTTTAGTGAGTATTCTAAAACTAAATCCATAGGGCCTTCTAAGATCACCCTTGCACCATTGCTTTTACTATTTGATGAGCCATCTATGTATAATGTTTGTGTCAAGCTCTCCAACTCGTACTCTTCTGCCTTTGCCAATTCTAACATAAAGTCTACTAATGCCTGGGCTTTTACTACCTTTCTTGCTTCTTAAATGAGTCCATATTCTAACAACTCCACTACCTTGGCCATTAATCAACCTGCTAGGTCAAGCTTTTGCAAGACTTATCAAATTGTAGCATATACTCAAATGATGATTTGATGGCTTTGAAAGTAAGGTTTTAACTTTTAGGATGCTATTAATAGAGCAGTGGTTAACTTCTCTATTTTTCAATACCTTACTTTAACATCATGCAATGTATAACTTGTGAAGTACATTAGTTTTTATTCTCCTTCGGCCACTTGGATGATCACTAAACTTACTATCTTTGCTAAGTATACATATAGTGTCTCCCCTAGCTCTGGTCTACTAACTATAGGTGATGTGGCTAGATACTTTTTTAGCTCTTAGAAAGCTTATTCACAATCGTTCGTTCATTCAAAATTTTTAACATTTTTAGCAATTTAAAGAAAGAAATGTGTTTATTGAATGACCTGAATATAAAATATGCAAAGGCTGTAACCCTTCTGTTGAGCATCTATACCTCTTTTACACTTGTTGGGCTTCTTATATCAGTTATTACTTGGCACTTAGATAGGTTGGCTTCTATACCCCTCTAAATGATCATGAATTCCATAAATTTTCTAGCTTTCACCCCAAAGGCACATCTTTTTAGATTTATCCTCATTCGAAACTTCTTTAAGGTCTCAAATATCTCTTCAAGGTCCTACTAGTGCTATTTTGAGCTTCTTAATTTAATTATCATATCATCTACATATACTTCCATATTCCTTCTTCTTTGCATCGTGAAGACCTTATTCATCATTCTTTGATAAGTCACCTCTTTGTTCTTTAAATCAAACAGTTATACCTTATAGTAGAAAGTCCCTTAATTAGTTATGAATGTTGCTTTGCTCTCATTATCATAGTGCATTTTTAGCTAGTTGTATCCTGAGAATGTATCTCTAAAACTAAGAATTTCAAAGCCTACCATACTATCCATTAGCTGATCCATATTTGAGAGCAGGTATGGATCACAAGCCTTGTTAAGGTGAAGTCCAAACACATCTTCCACCCTTCTGTGGCCTTTTTACCAGGACTACATTTACTCTTAGTAATTGTCCACCTCTTATTTTATTACCTTATGCTGCTCAAGATCATGATTTCTCTTCTTCTATTGTATAGGCTTTATACTTAGATCGATTGATAACTTATGGCAAGCTACTTCTGGGTTGATTCCTGACATATTAGTGGGTGCGCAAGTGAACACCTCACATACCTCCTGTGAAACCAATCAAAATACTTGCGTAAGGCTTATACATGCTTTTAGGAATATTCAAGGCATAAGCGGCAAGTAAATATAAAATGTCAATGGAACTTCTCTGATCAATGACTATTCTTTTGATTATAAAGTTATGCAATAGGGTTGAATAACCATTGGATCATCATAGTCTTTGTTAATGTCCCCAAAGTCCTGCTTTGTGAAGTAAATCAATTCATATTGTTACTCCTATTTCTTCCCTTCTACTACCATTACTATTTTGAGATGCTTTTTTCTTGCATTTCTGAACACTTCCCCTAGCAAAAGCTCCAACAATAGTTTTAATCATTCCCAGGACTAGAGAAGTTGTTTCAATTTGTTTACCCTTTGATTGATTGGGCTGTAGGGAATGGTCCTTTTCTCTGTCTTCCTTTTTTCCTTCTCCTGTGTGCAACTTTTTGTATTTTAAAAGATGTCCTTGCTTTATAAGTACTTCTATCTCATCTTTCAGAGTAATACACTCATCTATATGATGCCTAAAATCTTAGTGAAACTTACAAAATTTAGATTTATTAGCTAGTGGAAACTTTCTATAGTTTTGTGAAGGAAACCTCATCACCTTAGTAGCTTGTACATCTTGTACTATATGGCTAATTGGTGCATTCAATAACTTATACTTGTTATACTATGCTAGGGAGGCCCTTTTCTCCCACTTAGGTGCTTTGTCTCTGGAAGGCATACTATTAGACTATACATGCTCTATCTATCATCGGGCAAACTCAACTTGTTCAATATCAATGTACTTTTCAAATCTGGCCAAAAGTTTTGAGAGAGAGAAAGATGACAAGATGTTTGGCCAGCAAAAGGGAAAAATGAGCAAAACAAAGATCTGAGCTGATCTAGTGTACTACCACACCTTCATTAAGGTAATAGATCTCTAATGCTAGAGCTTTAAAATGAGTAAGGAACTCCTTAAATGTTCCCTGATGTCCTTGTTGAAAATTAACAAAGGCAACTAAAGTTTTCCTATGTGCTTTATTGGTGGCAAAATGTGTGGAAAATGCCTCACCAAGTTGACGAAAACTATCGATTAACTATTGAGGTAAAGTAGTGAACTACCATAAGCTAACTGTTTGAAGGGTGGTAGAGAAGACTCAACACATTATAGCATTTGGAGCACCTGATAGCAACATTGACACTTAGAAAGCCTTTAAATGCTCTTGCGTATCCTTTATGCGATCATATGGGTCTATGTGGGTTGATGGTTTGAAGTGAGCGAGTAAAGGAGTAGCCATTATAGCCATTAAAAATAGGTGGTTCTCTTCTAGGCAAGAGGACAACTATTGGGAGGTTTAGGTGAGGTCTATGACTAGGTTGAGAGGTTCGTAAAGTTTGTGAGTATAAGTGATATGGTGGCGAACATTGGTTACTTGTGACAAAGCCAACAAGACATTAGGAACAAGTAGTCTAATTGGGGTTTGGACTTGGAAAGTCTGTGGGAGATAAAGATAAGGGTTTGAGGATGGATGAACCATAGTGGTAATTAGCAAATAAGTAATAAGAATGGAAGGTTGCATCTGTAAGGAAGTGCTAGAGACAATTGCTAGGGTGTAGAGATGTCGAGGTCTGGGTTACTTGAGGACAAGATGAGGTGACTGGGTCAACCTCTCTAAGAATAGGGCTTGGAGGACCAGAGGGTAGTGGAGATCGAGTAGATTGCACTTAGGCATGACAAAGAAAGTCTAACTCCTCTCATAGCCAGTGAACTTGCTCTACCAATGTGTCATACTTAAGCTCGATAGTGATCTAGCAAGCCTCTTTTGCCATCTAATCTTTGTGGTAATCATCCCTAGCTCTCTCATGGCGGTAATGCTTGTTAAGTGATGGAGCACAAGAAGACTGTGAATGAGAGTGATGAGACATAACAATGGCTGGAAAAGCCATAGATAGTGCTAAATAAAATTCTCTTAAGTGTAAGGTTGATCAGCAAAGTAAGGAGAAGCCTAGAAGTGACCTGCAAGCACAACACGGTTAGTCACACATAACAAAAGTGGTTCATTGAGCATGTTTTGATGATTAAGTTAGATTATAGTAGAGTTTCAATAGTGTAATTAAGATGATCTGAAAAAGGGATACCTATTGGTATATATAGGTGTTGAACGTGCTAACTATTGTGCTTCTGGGTGAATGAAGTGTTATCACATATCTTCAGCATATAGGTAACATCAACAAGATTTTCATTAGGTAGTTATGGTGATCATATTGTTCATGCATGCCTAAGTCACATCGTTTGCTATGTGTTGGTCAAACAGTTGGTTTATTGAGCTTTTCTTTAGTAAAGTCCTACGCATAGGTTGATCAACTCGATGTAATTAGTCAATCGATCAGGGCCTAAATAGCTGTAATTGCTTCATCAACTATTCCTTGCTAATCAACTTACGTTGGTTAATTAGAGACCACATGCTATTTAGCCTGTGTCATGTTATATCTTATTATTATAGAATCAATGGTGTTTATGTACAAAAATGAAACTATGGCTTCTTTGATTACCTTAAAACTCTATGTTAGGAAAAAGTTAGATCTAAGTATTAAGTATGCCAATTAAAAACATCAAATAAGCATAGAGAATTTTTAAAACTTTTCCTAGTTTTGGATCATATTATTTATAAATTAATTCATAAAGTAAGAATAATTTAAAGTAACAATTTAAGTTATACTTTCCTTAAGTGCTGCTCTCAGAATATTCAATTTCCAAATTAAAATTTGATCTCCAAACAATTTGACAAATGCTCCAACAAGCCCCAAAATCAAGTCTTTCAAATTGTCTTCAGGCAACTGTTTTAGATTTGATCTCTAATACTAATAGTAATCCACACAAACCAATTTGATTCAAAGCCTCCACTAAGTTCATGTAGCAGGTAGAGTAGGAAATTTAACCACTCAGCTTAAGAAGTGCTAACTTTCTAAGGAATCACAAATTCACTAGGGCAGAGTTAGTGTTTAAATGCAGAGAAGAGATGAGAAATGAGATCACACAAAAAAATAAGCTCATAGCACATGTGCTAGGCTTGTTGTTCATATGTCAAGGGTTGACATATCACTCATTTAAATAGAAGAGATTGGACCACCATAGTGGGGAGCAAGCATGAGTGACACACAACCTATGATATCACTCAGTTTGCGCAATCCACTCATCAAGTAGTTGTATAGCTCCTTTAGCCCAAGGAGTCCACACTCCTTAACCTTATGGTTCCTCTTTTGTATTCAATAAGGCCAAACACTTTTTCATGAGTCTAAACTTATAAACTCTCTTTTATAATCATTCTCAAATTGTTTTTATATAAAACAACTTTCTAATTGAGGAATCATTCCTCTACTTATGATTTCCTCTGGAGTTAATATGAATGTTCTATAAAATTCAAGTATTAACATTGGAAATTTACTACTTTTTAATAACTGTAATTTCCATTAGGATTATTAAATCATTGATTAATTAACACTTATAATCACATTAGAACATTTAATTAATCATTTTAAATTTCTAAGATGTTCACTAATTCAATTCTTGAATTCATAATATTTTAGATTATTTGCTTTTCTTTTGACTTTGGATTAAAGAGATTATGATCCATTAGGTTTTCATGTATGTTGGCAATGAATTTATTTATATGATCTATAAGCTTAACTGAATTAAAACTCATTTTAATTTAAACATAATGTCTCTAAAGTATACAAATAAATTCATAAATTATAATTGGCTTCTAGTAAAGCTTTATGCCTACCTAATGTTAAGAATAGATTTGTGAAAATTAGAACCTTTCATGACAAGGTGTTAGTGTGTAATTTAATTACTTCATCTCTTGATATTCAAATTGGACTCAAGGTATGGTCCAAGTGTTAACTTTTATATGAACGTCTATCTTAGGTGTATGTTTGACTATATTCTATCTCACAATTATTCATACGTAAAACTCCTTTTATATATCAATAATTGATTATACATAAAACTCTTTTTTTATGTGTCATCGATACATAGACATATGATTTTGATCATAGCATAAATGTCAAAACATATATTAAATATCTTCCCTTGTTACCAAGGAGGATGATTCTACCTTCATCAATCACTACCTTCATGTATTTTGTAGTGCATCCAAAATTATTTGTATTTACTTCTTTAAGAGTGCAATCCAAGAATAAAATCAAAGTATATGACTCTATACATAAGATATTATGTTGATCTCAAGTTTAAAAATCACTTACACCACTTTTCACATGATAAGTCCATTAGCACATGATAACATCTCGTGTGGTTTCTCATGGAAGGTCAATACAGTCATATGTTTCATAACATATACTAATATGTTTGTCCAGATATCAATATATCAAACAATGTATAAGATTACTACATTCTTTTAGAAGAATATGACATAATATATGTTGGTTTACTCAAATAATTGATATCCTATTTTCTCAATTACTCGATAATCAGGGATATTTAGAAATATAACTAAATGTATAAATTATCTCATGATTACAATCTTGGTTGTAATTTATTTATATACAATCATATTTCTAAGATTTTATCCAATATAGCATACACATATCAAAACACACACACATATTTATATATATTAAAATTAAATTGATAAAAGGCTAAAACATCTTATTTATTAACTATGCTAAGATATGTTGTATTTATGTCATTACAATCGATTGTCTCTAGAGTGCCTATATTAAATCTTCCACTTGACCTAGAGCCAATCACCCTTCTAATCACAATTCTTTCTAAATGGTGATCAAGCTTCTGCTTGGATAAAGCCTTAGTAAGAGGATCAACTACATTGTTATTTGTGAAAATCTATTATATTCTTATTGCATTATGTTCTATTGTTTCTCTAATCAAATGATAAAACCTCACGACATGTTTGAATCTTTGATGAGACCTTAATTTTTTTAGTTTGTGCTATGGCTATATTGTTATCACAATAACAATGTCAAGAACCACCCTTAATTTAGTGATGAACTTCTTGTTAGGAAAAATAAATCTAAACATACCAATCATTATAAATCAAGTATGCATAATGAAAATTTAAAATTTTTCCCAAAACCTAGATCATGTTTATTAAATATTAATTCAAAAGCAAGGTAAATTTAAAACAATAGTTTAAATTGTACCTTTACTAGAATTGTTATCAGAATTATCAGTCTCCAAAGTTGAGTTTGATTTTCAAGCAATTCCATGAATAAACCCATGATCAACTCCTTCAGATTGTGTCTAGACAACTCCTTCGGATTCGATCTCTAACACCAATAAAGATCCACATGAATCAAGTTAATTTAAAACTTCTATAAAGTTCATGTAACTTGTAGAATGGAAAATTCAACTACCTAGCTTAAGAGGTGTTAACTCTCTAAGGAATCAATATTCACTAGGGTATAGTTAAGTGTTTTAATATAGAAAGAAGATGAGTGAGATCACAAAGAGAGAGTTGAAGCATAACACATGTGCTAGGACTAAAACTATTGTGTGTTATTTAATTTAACCTCTTCTTTCTTTTTATAAAGGAGTTTGGAGTACAAGCAAGAGTGAAAAGGCTGAATAAGTGATGCACAAGTTAGGGTTACCCTTAGCTTGTGCCGTTCACTCAAGGTGGATGGGCTACATGACTAGTGCAACCTTTTAGGCTTAAAAAGTCCACACTCTTTGGCCTAAGGCTCCTTCTTTTGTGTCTAACAAGTCTAAACACATTCTTTTGAGTATATACTCATAAACTCTCTCTTTTGTAATCATTATCTAATTATTTTAATTAACTTAGAATAATTTCTAAGTAATGAACCATTCCTTTATTTTAGATTCCCTCTAGTGTTGATATAAATATTTTCTAACATTTAAATATTAATTATGAAAATTTACTACTATTTAATAACTATAATCTCTATCAGAATGATTAATTTTTTTTTATTAATTAACACTTCTAATCATATTAGAATACTTAATTAATCATTTTAAATTTCTAAAATGTTCATCGAATTTAACTCTTAAATTCATAACATTTTGCATTCTAACTTTCTTTTAACTTTGCATCAAAGTAATTCTATTGTATATGGCTTAATAGACTTCCATGCATGCTAGCATTGAATTTGTTTACAAATTTTTTCAAGCTCAATTGAATCAAAACTCATTTTAATTCAAACACAATTTCTCCACATTGTTTAAACAAATTCATAGATTATGGTTAACTTTTAACAAAGTATCATGACCACCTAAATGCTAAAAATAGATTTATTTGAAAATCAAAACTTTCATAACAAGGTGTTAGTGTCTAATTCAATCCCTTCATATCTTAATATTCAAATTGGACTAAAGGTATGGTTCAAGTGTCAACTTTATAATCACCCAATCTAGGCTGTATGTTTGACCAGATGCTATCTTACAATTATTCATACATAAAATTCTTTTTATGTATCATTAATTAATTATATATGAAACTCTTTTTATGTATCAATCAACACATAGACCTATGATTTTGTTCATAGCACAAATGTTAAAACATCTTTAGAATATCTTTCCTTTGTTACCAAGGAAAATGAATTCTCTTTTGATCAATTACTACCTTTATGTACTTTGTATTGTATTCAAAATTATTTATATCTACTTTTTTCAAAAGTGCAAGACTAGAATAAAATGAAGGTACATGACTTCATACGTTAGATACTGTGTTGATCTTAAGCCTAAGGATAACTTACACTATTTTTCATATAGAAGTCTATTGACACATGGTAACAATCTATATGATTTCTCAAAACAGGTCAATCTATTCATATGTTCTCTAACATATACCTATATTTGTCTAGATATCTCCATATCAAATAGTATATGAGATCACTACATTCTTCCAAAGAATGTGATATAGCATATGCTCGTTTACTCATGAATAATTAATATCTTAATTTCTCAGTTATTCCACAATTAGGAGGATTTAAAAATTATACTTATATGTACAAATTATCTCATAATTACAAGCTTTATTATAATTTATTTATACATAATTATAACTCCAAGAACTTTATTCAAAATGGTATACATATATTAAGCAAATATATATTTAAGACTAAATTGATAAAGAGCCTAAAACATAATGTTTCATTAAATATTCTAAGATATGTAGTATCTATACCATTACAACAACTATCTCCAAGGCATCCTATACTAACATTTCTTTATCGAAACATTTACATTTGTTGCTTCTAAAGCAACAAGATATTTGGTTGTAGAATCTATTGTAGTATCTCACTTGAAATTTTTTCAAAATACCACACCTCCATTAAAAGTGAATACAAATTTTGATTGTGATTTGTAATCATTTTAATTTGACTAAAAGCTTGCATAACCTCTAGTTCTCAAATCATGGTCTCCTCCATGTATCAAGAACACATTCTTAATTCTTCTACAATACTCGAGGATGGTCTTGACTGCACTACAATATTTTTCACCTAGGTTAGCTTGGTATTTACTAGTGACATTTAGTGCATAAGAGATATCTAGCTATGAACATAGCATGGGATACATGATCGATCATATTGCAGATGCATAGAGAATATTATTCACGAATTTCCTTTTGTTTTTTGTTTTAGGATACTATTTCCTAGACAAGTAAACACCATGAGACATAGGTGAAAACCCCTTTTTTAGGCCCATCCATGCTAAACCTCTTTAGCATCTTGTCTATATATATGGATTGAAAGAGACTAAGTAACCTTTTAGATCTATCTCTGTAGATCATCATACCCAAAATGTAGCTTGTTTCTAATAAATCCTTCATAGAGAATGTTTTGGACATTCATAACTTGACAGATTGTAATATAAGAATGTTATTCCTTCTAAGCAGTATTTCATCTACATAAAGTGATAGGAAGATGAATGCACTCTTACTAACCTTCTTGTACACACATGATTCATCAACATTCTTGATGAAGTCAAATGATTTGACTACTTCATCAAAATAGATGTTCCAACTCCGTGAACCTCTATAGCTTACATATCTTGTGAGGTTTGATCTTGGAGACAAAGCCTTTAGATTATATCATATATACATTTTATTTTAGGTTTCCATTAAGGAAAACTGTTTTGACATCCATTTGACAAATCTCATAGTTATGGTATGTAGTTATTGTCAGTAAAATCTTAATGGACTTCAACATGGCAACTGGTAAAAAGGTTCCTTCATAGTCCATACCTTGTACTTGCCTATAACCTTTTGCCACTAACCTAGCTTTGTAGGTTTGTACTTTGCAATCTAGATCTATCTTTCTCTTAAAGACTTGCTTGCACTCAATGGGTTTTATTCCTTCAAGTGTAGTGACCAAGTCCCATATTCAATTTTCATGTATTGAATCCATTTCAGATTTCATGGATTCTTGCCATTTCAAGGAATCAATGTCTGATATTACTTCTTGGTAATTAATAGGTTTATTGTTGTTCTCTGGTGTGAGGAAACAATCATATCTTTCTAGTTTATGACATTCCTAATTAGATATCTGAAGTACATGTGTACTTTGAACTTGATTTTTTATCTCAACCCTTTGAGATACTTAATCAAGCTTATCATTAACCATCTGATCTATGTTATTTTATGGCTTTTTAAAATTTCTTCAAGTTTTACTTTACTCCCACTAGCCTTTCTAAGGATAAACTCCTTTTCTAAAAAGATAATGTCTGTTAAGACAAACATCTTTCACTCAACAAGGTGGTAAAAGTAATAATTACTTATTTCCTTAAGGTATTGCACAGATAAACATTTATCACTTTTGGATCCTAACTTCTCTATAATGATCTACTTCACATAAGCAGAACATCCTTAAATCTTCAAATGTGAAAGATTTGGTTTCTTCCCAAATCATAGCTCGTATAATGTCTTATAACAGACTTTGATGGGACACGATTAAGGATATATGCAATATTTCTACACTATAGCCTTAGAAAAAGATTGGTAAAGTTGCAAAGCTTATCATGGATCATACCATGTCAAGCAAGGTATGATTTATCCTTTTTGAAACACCATTCATTTGTGGTGTTGCAAGTGGAGTCCAGTGCGAAAGAATATGAAAATCCTTTAAGTAATCTATAAATTCCTAATTTAAGTATTCTCCACTTTGATCTGATCTAAGTGTCTTGATTTTTTTTCAATTTATTTATATAGTTCAATTTTGAATTCTTTAAACTTTTCAAAAGTTTCATGCTTGCATTTTATTAAATACACATACCTATACCTAGAATAATCATCATTAAAGGTAATGAAGTAAGAAAATGTACCTCTTGCTACAATAGTCATTAGACCACATACATCATTATATATTAACTCTAGCACTTCTTTAGCACAATTATCTTTTCCACTAAAGGTTCCTTGGTTATTTTAAACATGATTTACAAGTTTTATATGATTCATAATCAAATGAATCCAAGTATCCATTTTTATGTAACTCTGTGATTTTGGTTTCATTAATATGATCAAGTTTATAATGCCAAAGATAGAATTAATTTATGGATTCATCAAGCTTTGATTTCTTATCTGTGATAGTTAAGATCTCTTGTCTTACTTTTAGAATATACTATCTATTAATAAGTTTTTCATTACCATAAAACATGTTATCCAGTGAAAAAAGGCAACTCTTATTCTTAAAGGTAAAAGCAAATCCTTCTTGATCTAAACAAGAAATGGACATAATATTCTTAGAAATTGTAAGGACATAATAACAATTATTTAGTTCTAAATTAAGTCTGTAGGCAATTCTAAAAGTTATGTTCTTATGCTAACAACAACAACTCTTATTCCATTCTTGACATACAAGTCTACTTTACCTTTTTTTGCTGCCTTCAATTATTTCTTAGTCTCTGCACATTATTATAAATGTGTAAGCCACAACCGGTACCTAATACCCAAGAACCAACAAAATAATAAGAGAAGTTTATCTTAATCATAAAGAAACCTACAGTAAAAGCTTTTCTAAGTTTTTTCTACTTTACAGTCTCAAGATAAACTTTACAATTTTGCTTCTAATGGCCTTCTACTAGCAGATGCCTCTAGAAGCGCTCTGTACACCTCCTTTAGGTTTCTCAACCTTAATTTTAGCTTTAAAACTCTTTTTCTTTCCCTTATTGGGCTTAGAAGAAGTACTAACCATCAATGCAGGATGTTCCTTCCTGAAAGTTTTTTTTTTGTAGTCTTAAGCATGTTAAGTAACTCTATAAAAGTTACCTCTATCTTATTCATGAAGAAATTCATAACAAACTGCCCATATAACTTAGGAAGAGAATGCAATATGATGTTCACTACATGATCATTTTTAATTATTTAATTTAGTTGGACAAATCTCTCTATTAGCTTGATCATCTTTAACACATGAGTTCTAACAGATGATCCCTTAACCATCTTACAATTAAATAGTTCACAAGATAGCTAGTATCTCTCTATATAGCCCTTTATATAACTTTAAAAAATGTAAAATTATCTTAATGGGAGTCATATTTTCATGTTACTTTTAAAGCTAAGGAGACTTTGAAGCTAGCATCATATGTAATGTTTGTTCAGCATCTTCCTTGTGTTTCAAGTAAGCATAAAAGTCAAAACTTATATAGTCACTCAAACCTTCAAATGGGTTTATAAAAGGATCCTTTTTAAGGACATAGGCTATCTTTTCCTACTTAAGGACAATCTTCAAGTTTCATAACTAGTAATTTAGCTTGGTTAGCTTATTATTAGTTAGGATGTTTCTTAAGGAGATGTCATTCATCATTTTAATAACCTTCAATAAGAATAAAACGAATTAATATCTAAGCATAATATTCATTTTATATGGACTTTAATAAAATGAACTATCATTAATGACCCGCTATCTTAGAATCAGATTATCATATTGAATGATAATCATAGTAGGTTAGGATCTTGGTTTAATTTACTTGAACTTAACAGAGGCCAAGAAATCCAATTAAATTAAACTAGGTAGATAACTCTTGTCAATTACATTTTAATGTAACTCCTAATTATTAAGTTAACAACTCTTTATCATTTATTATCTATCATATCAAATATTATCAACAACTCCTTATTTATAATATTCAAAGTGAAACCTAATTATGCCTAAACATGGTATAGTCATGACGAGAGTCATCTAAACTATACATGTTTGCTAAGTTGAAATCATCAAACAAGAACATCACTTATATTCTAATAATAATGAGATGAGAGATGTAGTGTAACCTTAACAGAGGCCGACAAGTTATCACGAAATCGATCTCTGGTTATCATTATTTTGATAGGTGGTGATCAATTATATTCTTAACATGCAACTTAAATTAGTAAGGGATCTTTTAATTAGTTTGAGGTTTAAATATTAAATGTCTCATGTATGACATGTATACTTTAACTAGTCTACGTTCACATATACATCAACTAGCCTATGTCATACAAACATCACCATTTATATCACAAAGTAAATCACATGTATGCATAACATAGGGATGACTATAGACTAATCTAAAATATTTCCCTTAAGCCATAAAAGGGAAAAATCTTCATGATATATGCCTCATGCCAAGCACTATCAACTTAGACACCTTCTTGAATAGCTTCCATCAATAATAAAATTCCCTAATTCTATCCTATATAATTAATTACATCATATAGAAAAAACCCTTAAGTTACATTTAAAGGGATTGAGATGAGAAGAGAATTTTACATTTAAAATTTGAGAGAAAGGTAGGACACACATGCCCTATTTAATAAAATATCTACTAATAGAATATACATTATATTTATAAAAACCATTGATCCATAATCATCCTTCCATGCATTCAAGTATTTATGATACATATAAAACAAGAAAGCACAAAACATCTTTTATTTAAATTATGATTATGCATGTCTCAAGTTATTCGATAAACATTTAATTTAAATAAGTTAACTAATTTAGTTTCATCATCAAAACATCACAATCAATCTATTTTGGAAATTAATCTTGATTAATTTCAAATTCAATCAATTAATTAAATCCACCATACTTTCCAAAATGTTATAATCAACTAAATAAAATAAAGGAAAGTTTTCAAAATTTTTTCTAATCAATTTTTAATCATATTAAAATTAGGTTCAAAGTTAAGGAAAATTTCTACGATCACAAAAACACAATGTAGGCAAGTTTTCACAAAATTGGTTGTCATTAAAATTAATTTTCCAAATTATATTTATATGATTAAATATTGGCATTGATTGGTTGTCATATAATCAATCAAGAAGTTAATTAGATGTGATTACAACCAATCAAGGTGGCTAGAAAACTAACCAACACACAAATATAGCTGGATGGTTTAGCTAATCACCATGTTTGGCCGGCTAACTAGTCAGCCAACATGTTGCTCAGCTAGCCAACTAGTTGGTTTCTCTCTGATGTATTTTTCATTCAAAAGTGTAGATTTAATCTATATTGGTTTATGAAAATTTTTCTGTAGAAAAATTTGGCACTTTGAATGAAAAATTTTGATTATATAGAACCAAATTACAACATGCACTTAATTTTAATTATTATCATAAAAATTAAATCTTTAATCATGAATTAAAAGAAAACAACATGGACTTAGATACCACTTATGGGTAAAAAGTTGGATCTAGGCACCAAGTATGTCGATAAAAAATATCAAATATGTGCAGTAGAATTTTAAAATTTTTCCTAAACTCAAATCATATAGTTTACAAATCAATTCATAAAACAAGGAATAGTTTAAAGTAACAATTTAAATTACACCTTTCTTAAGAGTTATTCTCGGATTCATTGGTTTCCAAATCTAAATTTAATCTCCAAGCATTCCCGTGAACTTTCCACCAAATCTCACAATCAAGTCTTCTGGATTGTTTTGACTAACTCCTTTAGATTTGATATTCAATAACAATAATGATTTAAGAGAACAAATTTATTCAAAGCCTTCACCAAGTTCACGTAATAGGTAAAGTGGGAAATTCAACTACTCAGATTAAGAGGTGTTAGCTCTCCAAGGAATCACAAATTTACTAAGGCAGAGTTGGCATATGAATGCAAAGATGAGATAAAAAATGAGATCCCACAAAGGGAGTTAGTATATAACACATGTGCTAAGGTTATTGTTCATGTGTTAAGGGTTAACATCTTATTCCTTTAAATAAAAGAGACTGGAGCAAGCATAAGTGGTGCACAAGTTAAGGTTTTCCCTTGCTTATACCATCCACTAATCAAGTGGATAGGCTACATGGCTGATGCAACCCCTCTGATCCAAGGAGTCCACACTTCTTAACCTCATGCTTACTCTTTTGTGGTCAATAAGTCCAAACACTTTTTTTAGAGTCCAAATTCTTAAACTCTCTTTTATAATTATTCTCAAGTTATTTTAATTTAAAATAACTTTTTAAGTGAGGAACCATTCATCTACTTATGATCTTTTTTAGTGTTAATATGAATGTTCTACAACATTCAAATATTAGCTTTAGAAATTTACTACTATTTAATAATTATAATTTCTATCAGAATTATCAAATCATTAATTAATTAACACTTCTTTTGTGTCCAATAAGCAAAACACTTTTTTATGAGTCCAAATTCATAAACTGTCTTTTGTAATCATTTTCAAATTATTTTAATTTAAAACAACTTTTTAAGTGAGAAACCATTCATCTACTCATAATCTCTTCCAGAGTTAATATAAATGTATTACAATATTTCAATATTAACTTTAGAAATTTACTACTATTTAATAATTGTAATTTCCATTAAAATTATCAAATCATTAATTAATTAACATTTCTAATTATATTAAAACACTTAATAAATCATTTCAAATTTTCAACATGTTCACTAATTCAACTCTTTAATTCATAACATTTTACATTTTAATTTTTCCTTTGACTTTGGATCAAAAATATTTTATTATGTGTGGTACATTAGATTTTCATGCATGTTGACAATGAATTTATTTACAAGCCTTTATAAGCTCATTTCAATTAAAACTCTTTTTAATTTGAACATAATTCCTTTAAATTATATAAATAAATTCATAGATCATGATTGGCTTCTAACAAAGCTTTTTGACCATTGAAATATTACCCCCTGATTGTTTACGCAGAAAACGCATGGAAAATGGTTTTCCACAGAAAATGTACACGAAAAACAGGACTTCATGCTGATTGGTTGCACGTAAAAAATAGTAAAGATGAAAAATGCGTGAAAAATCGTACGATGGGGCTTGCGGGTTTTTCAGCATGGAAAACGCGAAGAAAATCGTCACCCTGGCCATTGTATGAAGTTGTGAACCCCCAAATCCGAAGTATACCTTGCCTCTTCTTGATCGATTTTGTTTGTTAGCTTAGTTTCGACCTGTTGTATAATTTGAATCGCCCGATTCTTGTATCTCCCCCTGTTTTGGTCTTCAATCGCCCGATTTTGCTCTGTTTATTGGAGTGTGTGATTTGAAAATAATGATCTGATATATTGTTGATTTGACAATGTTTTTTGTTTCTAACTTCATTCTGTTAGCTGTATTTAGAAGTGCAATGTTGTAGAAATTTTAGCAAAGCTTGGTTTCAATCTGTCGAAGTTGTTCAAGGTGGTGGCCGTGGAGTCGAATCTGAGAAAAGGGTAAAAGAAAGCAAATCTGGGTTTAGGAATGGAGAATATGGATCTGCTCCTCCTAATATTGGGTTCATTGGGAAAATAAGTATTTATGAAATTATAATGACATAATATTTATACATGAAATAAGTAATGTATCATATAAAAAAAGTTGTTCTAAATTCAAATTCTTTTGTCATCACCACTATTATTTCTTTCTAATTAAAAAATTGGGATTATCCTTGATGAGGAATGAACAATAAATTTTTACACACAAGTGAAAGAAGATATGCAAACCACGTATAAATTAATAAATTAATATTCTTATAAATAAAAATAATTGATTAGGTAAAAAGATTTTTAATTTAAAAATTGCTTATTCGCTTTGAATTATAATTTAATATTTAAAAAATAATTTATTTGATTAAAAAAAATTTAACTTAAAATTTGTTTATTTATTTTGAATTATAAATTAATATTTCAAAAATAAAAAATTATTCATTAAATTTTTTATGATTGTTACAATTTTATTATAATATAAATTTTTT
>JANHAO010004371.1:0-24304 GCA_026873985.1 Saraca asoca | reverse complement strand
ACTGGTTTATATTCTACACATGGATCCATGGCTAGGGTTTCAAAATTTTAAATTTTCGCTGTGCTTGTTGCCATGAAACCCAACAATGCAGTCATAGGCACTATTGGCTTCTCCCTGGCCAAAGCATAGGCACAGATTTCGGCTATATGCTAGTCTGATATTTTTGCATGATGGATTCCTACAACTTCACTGTGCAACCAACAATCTGTAAATAACAAAGACAAGTTAGAAAAATGAAATTGAACAATGACAAGATAGTAAAAAAGGAAGCAACATACGTAGAACAGATTGAGCATCAAAAGGGCCTAATGCTGACAGCCAAATGACAAAGTCCTAGTCAGCATCAAAAATATCCTCAAAGGAAAGCCCTCAAGCTGGTTTAGAGGGCTTAGACCACTTGAAGGGATAAATTAGGTTTCCTTCTTGTAGCAAAAAAGGGTGGAATCCCTCAAACACTTGAATTTTGATAAAAGAGTGTTTCCAAGTTTGAATGCCAATAAGCATATTCTCGATAAAAACATGGTCTAGTCACTGGAGGAAATGTATCCAACCATCATTTTTCTGCTAAGAGTAAGTAAAAAAAGAAAAGGAGCAACTCCACAGTGGGAATAAGGCGAAGTTAGAGGCTAAGAACTTCAATGCACAAAAGAAGGGGCCAAGCTTTCTAAGTCAGCAACGAAGGGCAAACATTCATGGCCTACAGAACGTTCTTCTATAGGATAAAGAAAGGAAAGAAAACATACAAACAATCGACTATGTCCCTATAAAACATAATAAAGGAGGAAGTGTCGTAGCTATAGGCCCTGTTCATCCTCTTGGGTGAGCTAAAAAATAATGCCCTCGATAGACTTCTTCTGAATGTGGACTTTTTCAAGTTCATGGATTACGTTAAGGTCTCGCCATTCGGGTGAAGTAGCTATACGCTTGATGTTCAGACGTACATCCCATAAACTATCAGGTGTAGCATTGATTAGATGTACTCTTTCTTGCCCATGCTCGTTATGAGATCGCTCGATCATGATCATTTGAAGAAGGGAAGCAAAGCGATAAATAATACTTTCAAGTACAAACTCCTTAATGTCAGAGAAGGAGTCAGAGTCTGATGATGATAGGTCGATGGGGTTGCCCAGTCTACTGGACATGAAGGGGAGAAACATAATGATGAAAGCCACCTTCAAACAAAACAAGTATGGTCAAGACAAGCAGAATGAAAGAAAGGAAGGACATTCGAACAAGGATGGTCAAAGAGAGAAAGAAGGTCACCAAAAAAAATAAAAACAAGGAGAGAGCACCAGTCTCTCGAGTGCAGCATAAAAAAAGACAAGAGAGAAAGAATCATGATACAGCCACAAACAAGAGCCACCGTGGCCGGAACAATGTGCAAAGAAGGAGAAAAAAAGGCATAAAAACAAAATAAAAGACTTCACAAGAGTAAGGATGGGAAGTTACCTATAGAAAACTATGGTGATGAGGCTGGAATCTGAGAGAATATTATCAAAGAAAGGAGTTGGGAGCAACGGTAGTAGAATTGGGGCTATAAAAGTAGAAGTGACTCCATAAAAAAGAGAGTTGAAGTAAGATGAATCCAACGACCAGGGAGCGATCAGATTCACGGCCACGATGGCGATCTGTGAGGCCAATGTGACTGTTCCACATCCCAAGGCTTCTCGAGATGTTAAACCATTATTGTTGATAATGCAAAAGGTGACTAGCCTATGAAATTGAAACAATGCTGAGAGGGTTAGTCACGTCACCCATTGAGAGGGAAGGGGACAAATGATATAGTTTAAAATAACCAGTGATCTTCGAACGTTCGACCAATGATCGATCAATCAGAACTAAATGAAAGATTGAGATTTTGACACAAGCTACCTTCTGCTAATCTATTACTCCCCTCAGTCGAATGGCCTAGGGTATAGGCTTATTAGCCGAAAAATTTTATAAACCAACTGTTTAGCTAATGCACACCAAAAAGCTTGATCAACTATGTATGAACAACATGACACCAACAATCATTTAGTGAGATTCTTGCTAACATCATCAATGTATTACAGACAAGTGGTAATAGCTTATTTACCTAGAAACATGTTAATTGGCATGTTCAACACCTATATATACCTACAAGTATTCCTCTTCTTAGAGAATCATATACATTCTTAACGAAACTTTGCTTAAATACTGACTGAAATGTCAGAATGTGATCGGTGGACTAATTCTATTGTAAGCAGTTGACTTTTTTATGTTTACAAATTAACACTCGACCGATTTCTTCACCATTAGTCAGACATCACATCTGAGGGAGTTTTAGGAGGAAAGGGAGGTTTTTATCTTTTTGTTATCTCTTGAAGTTCAATAGTTTCGGTGTGGGTCGGTGACTCCACAGCAAAGTCAAATTTGATTTTTCGGGGATATTGACTTGAATCCCCTTTTAGAAGCAGCTATAGATGCTGCCAGTTGGATTGTGAAGGAATCCAGTCAAGAGATGTGCCTCTCATTCCCTCTGCTCAGTATTGTTTCTTCAGAACTCATCCCCGACTGTTGTTAAGTTGTAGTTATTGTGCAGCTTTAATCTGATCGGTTATAGCGGAAACTAGCCTCTATATCTGATGATATATTTGTTAGGCTTGTCTCATTGAATGTTATACTAAAAAGAAAGAATGGAATTTAAGTTCTGTAAACATAAATTGGTTTATTTCTCGGTTATGAAACTTCATGAAATTAATCTCTTACCGTTTTATAATACTCAAATTGAATGCAACAGAAACTGCAAAAATCTCTAGATAACTGCTAACCCTATATAATCAGAACCACTGCTCACACTCTCTCCACAACTGCAACGGGCATCAAGACATCCAGAAGAAGCAAAAATGGCGAAGTTTGATAACATCATTTTAATCGCTGTTCTATGTCTCACAGTTGGATCAGTCCTAATTTCACGTGGACTTGCAGCAGAGATTATTGGTGTTCCATCTGAGGCGCCTTCGTACGATGATCTTGGTGACCCACAGCTTCCACCAGAGCCTTCACCAGGTTACTACGATTTTCTGGATCAGTGTGTAAAGGGCATAACCCCTGAATGCAGCAAAGAAATCTTTGAGGGAATGTTCGAGGACGTACAGACTCTCACTAGACCTTGTTGCTCTATGCTACTTAGAATGGGTAAAGAATGCCACACTGAGTTGGTGAAGACACTCCTTGAATTGCCTAAGCTCAAGCATAATGCATCCAACGCCTTAATCAAGAGTGAGGAGATATGGAATGCCTGTGACTCTGATTTGATATGAATCTTTCGCTTTAAACTTTTATATATTTAGAATAACGCTATTTACATCCTGCCGTATTCACTTCATCATCACTTCCTTTTCTTATAACAAAAATTTTATTACATTTTTTTTTACAAACAAAAAAATATTTTTCCTGATATAGAAAAAAGAATGAGAGGAGTGAATAGAAGATAATGCACATAAGATTACTCATATATTTATATCTAATGTTGATCTTAATGCCAACTTTACAACATTAATATAGTTTTACATCTATAATAAATCTCTTTATCAAGATTTGTGTAATATTCTTTTTACCAAATTAAGATATTAAAGTAATAATAATAGTAATGGCAGAATGGAGTTCATGTCAAAGCTGAAGGGAAAAATGCTACAAAATTTAAAGATAAATCTGTTCTGTATCCACCTCAGCAAGATAAATTTCTAAACTTTCGTAAAGAAGAGATATAGATTCTTCAGCTCATCCATCTTTCGGGTGAAAAGGAAGCATCTTCTTTGTATTATTCAATAGTAATCAATCAAGAATATAATGGCTACACCCCCGATTATTTATTTAAGTCTACAAAACAACGATCTACTTTAATTGCTTACTCTATTTATTTTTCTTCAACAGTCGCTTAACTTTTAATAGTTTCATGAAAGAATGAAATAAACAATTTTTTTTCTAAGAAGGTTATTGTGTTGGTTCTTCTCTTTCGTCTTCTTATCCCTTTTTTCTTCTCTTTTTTCCTATTGTTTCTTATTTCTCTTCAATTTATTATTTAAAAAATAATTTTCTCTAGAGAATAAATATTATATTCTTCTCTTATTGTTAGTAAAGAACCATGAAGCGGAGCCATTACAACGATTAGAGATTTGTTTAAAGGTTCTTTATCTATTATGTTACTTCATCCTTGACTAAATAGATCTTTGAAAAGGTTTTTGTAGCTATCACCATTTTTTTAAATTTTAAAACTCATTTTCATTTTACATCAACTAAATCACAATTCCAACCATTTTTACTCTTCAATCCTCATCTTCACTCACTATTTCCTTTGTTGGGCACTTGGGGCCATACAAGAGTGATTTATTGAAAAGGTAAAAACTTTCCCATCCTCCCATTTTTTTATTTCTACCATAAGATTTTAAGCATTTGTTCTAAACATCTCAATTTCTAATTTGTTTTGTGTTTATGCTTAACAACCTTTCACCCTAAAGTAGAAGGCTTTTGCCATCATCTTCTTCATAATTTTGAAATTATATTATCGTATTTCACCTTTAATCGGTAAGTTTTTATTGGTTTGTAGTATTTTTTTTTTATAATTTTTTATGCCTACAAATCATATTCTTCATAATAATCTAGTTTTTTTTTCTAAGTTACCTTTTTAAGTTTGAGAATTACTTAGCTCTAACATGCATTAATTGTTTATTTTTACTAAGTTTCTTATATCAGTATTCATATATATCTTATTATATGTGAAATCCGGAATGATCTTAATGGGCTGGCGAATGGCCCAAGAGCGATAAGAATTTAGCTCGCGGGACACTCAGAGCGCCAAGTTCCAACTCGCGTCATTAGCAACCTCCTCTGCATGAGCTCGCCCAGACATGAATGAGCTCGACCTCATCACCTCAAAGACAGCAACTCCCCCAGACCGAAGAATTTGACCCGAGAGGCATGACCAACAGCCCAGGAACTCGTTAAGCAAAAGACCAGCATATGTACTACCCAAAGACACATGGGGCCCACTAACAGGATGCAATCCAAAGAAGCTGACCTACAGGATTTTATTTGTTCATCCTGTCTTGTACATTAAATGTCTGATGTAATAGATTTACTGCATGTAAAATTACAATTGTAACCTTCTCTCCTCTATAAATAGAAAAAAGGAGATGAACGTTAGGGAGAGGGAAGCCATTATACTGAAATTCTGTAAAAACACTTTCAAATCAATACATTACCGTGGATGTAAGGTCCGGTTCTGTCCAACTTTGGCTGAACCATGTTAAAAGCTCTGTGTTTTCTACTGGTCTTCCTCTTCTTCTTGCCTTCTTCGTTCGTTTATTGTATTTGCAACTAGATTATAGTTTGAGATCCCAAAAGAATCCTCCGTTGGCTGGAGTTTGGCTTAAAATCAAAATCTACCGTCAACATTTTGGTGCCGTCTGTGGGGATCTCACCTGTTCTCTGGTTTGTTTTCTGTTGCAATGGCTAAGGGAAGAGCCACCAGAGCTCTAAACGCATTGCCTAGTACTCCAGAAGGTCATGTGTCGATGATAGACTCCTCCACTGCTCCCGTCATAACTACTGCCAATAGCGTCAATGGAGTGTAGATTTGGCTCCAACATTGGGAGAGACTGGAAAATATGATGGGAGAGCTGACCAAAGCAGTCACAACGCTAGCACAAGGTGTGCAGAAGTAGGCTGAATTGTTGCTCTCACGTATGTTCACCAGCAACAATAGGTTGGATGTTCGGGCAGCGCCAACCGAGAAAATTCTCCAACTCACTGTTCGCAAGAGCAAACTCTAGGTCGCAGCTTTCACAACCATAAAGACTAAAGAGTCCAGCAATCTTCCAACTAACTATCTGGAGCACTGGACCTGTTAGTTAAAGAGTTATTCTAGAAAATTATCCAGCTGGAGGAACGCCTTTGAACTCCAAGTGATCGAGCTTGCTATGAAGAAAGGTGGCCACTATCTAAGGAAATCGAAGCTCGGACCCTCCCCCTCAAGCTCAAGGTCCCCACGATTCCATTATACAATAGGGACTCTAACCCATATGACCATCTAGACACGTTCAATGTTCAGATGGACTTACAAACGTTCGACCCTCTGGTCAAATGTCGAGTTTTCCTGGCTACACTGGAAAGTGTACCTTGAGCTTGGTTCAGAGGCCTCCCAGCTCATTCGATTTATAGTTAGGAAGACTGTCAGCAGAAGTTCATCAGCTAGTATCGAGCGCTAAAGAGATAGCTTGTGCCCCCTGTCACCTCGCCATGATCTTTCAATACAAGTATGAGTCGTCGAAGGACAATATTACCAGGTTCAAGATGGAAGCCAATTCAATGGAGAATCCATCTAAAGAAACCATGCTGGCAATGATTTTTGTAGGACTCCGCAAAGATGGAAAGTTATACAAAAGCCTATAAAAGTCCCCAGTGAAAGATCTGGCCGAGTTTTATGAGCAAGTTCCTAAGCAGATCAAGTGGGAAGAGACTTTTGGCTTGGGAAAGTCTGACAGGAAGGATGAGAAAGCTGGCTCCTCCCATAGTAAGAAGAAAGGCAATATGGACCAGGGTGATCACTTTGTCAAGTGAGCCATGAAGAAGTTCAAAAGGCCCAGGGATAAGCAACCCTAGCATTCAGATCATCACAAGTAATACAGCGTCCTATCAGATTCTCAAGATAGAATATTTATGATAGAAAGGGACAGAGAGGACTTTGGGATGCCTGTGCCTTCCATCATCCCTTATAGGTGGAGGAACCATGAGGAGTTTTGGGCTTATCATAATGAAGCCTACCATGGAACCTCGAATTGTCAGACCCTTAGAGACACGATTGAAGACCTGATCAGAAGGGGCCGACTAAGAGAATATGTTGTGTGGCCTATGGGGCAGCAATCTCGACATTCCTAGCGAGATGCTAACCAGGAGCCGAGGGGCTCGGTCAGAGTTATACATTGACAATGTATCTTAAAATTAAGAGTTAATGTAAATATTTTCTTTTGTCCCTATTAAAGGATGTTTGCTGCTTAGCTTGGTGTTGTTGCTTTTATTTCTCTCTAATATGCTCCTTGCCATCAAATGTTTGCAATTTCCATAGCTCGCATGTGGTCAACTCTTTTGAATCTCTTGAGTGACTTTGTGCCAACCGTGGCTTCTAGTCCAGTTGAGGCCCCCGGAGCTCATTTTGGAGATGAATTGATGAAGTAACCAGTTGAGCTTTGGGCTCACTGAGGTGTGGAGACACTCAAAATAAACTCACTTAACCAGTTGAGCTGCGGGCTTGCTGAGACGTGGAGACGCTCAACATAAACTCACTTAACCAACGTAATTGCGTGCTCGCTAAGATGTGGAGCTGCTCAAAATAAACTCACTCAGTGCCAACGTAGCTGTGTGCTAGCTGAAATGTAAGAATTGACCTAATTATTTGCCTAAGGCAACAAGGCTACCATGATTCGTAGCTCTCGTGCAACCAAATGTTCACAACTCTCATGCGATTTTCTACTAGCAACGATTCTCATGTGATTTACTTATATTACATGTACGAGATGTTTCATTCATACATATTGCTTATAAGGGAGTTCGGCCAATTAGCTATCTGAGCGTTTCATCATGAACCGTAAGAGTTTGCATTATTATCTATGGAATGTAGAAAGCTAAAGAACAATGCACAAAAAGTTACAAAAGTAGATTTTATTCATTAAAAAGCCTCAACAAGGTAAAATTACATCAGAAAACTCATATTACAAATCAGAAGAGCCAAGATACAAGTCAGAGGAAGCCTACAGCTAGCTCCTTCTAGAAGAAAGATTGCCGTACAAGAAGAAAGCTCCCACCAATCAGAGGGGCAGCCACTAAGAAGCGAGCCCTAACTCGCGACCTTGCTCAAATTTTTTTCTTCCGGTGCCTTCCTCAATGGCAAGCTCTTCCTTAACTTGATTCCAGCCAGCCAGAGAGGGAACGAGCATTATTGCTCCTCAATCTTCTCAGCCAACAGCTCCTCTTCTTATTCAAAAAGAGAATAGCTCAAGAAGCGGCAGAAGCTCAACCAGCAAGGCAAAAACCTCACAACAAAGTCGAGAGGACATAATTTGAGATCTGTAAGAGATCCCTCCATGTTATCGGAGAAGTTGTGTCTTTGAAACTCCTTATGCAGCAGGCCATGCACGCCATGGCAAAAAGACAAAATGCCAGAAGTAAGGGAGGCTTATCTGGGATTTTCATAGTTTGTTCAGTAGTGAAGAAGCAAAAGGAATTTCTTCTGCCTTAAATAAAGCCAGGCCCAGTCTCATTGAAGAGTCCAAATTAATCTCTGCAACCACTTTCATTTATTGCCTTGGAAAAGAATGAGGCTAACTCACCAATGATCGTAAGGCACGTACTGCGGGAAGTATGGCCTCAAACAGATGAAGCGACGGATTCAGTGAAGACTTTGACTGAATTACCTCTGTAAAGTTTTAACTCCCAGCCCGTGAAGCGAGCTGAGAGTTGGGGGGCTTATATTATATGTGAAATTCAGAAATGGGCTGGCAAATGGCCCAAGTGTGATAAGAATTCAGCTCACGGGATGTTCAGAGCACCAAGTTCTAGCTCACGTCGCTAGTAACCTCCTCTGAACGAGCTCGCCCCGACATGAACAAGCTTGACCTCGCCACCTCGAAGACAGCAACTCCCCCAGACCAAAGGATTTAGCCTACAAGGCGTAACCAGCAGCCTAGGAACTTGTTAAATAGAAGACCAACATATATACTGCCCAGTAGACATATGGGACCCACTAGCAGGATGCAATCCATAGAAGGTAACCTGTAGGATTTTGTCTGTTTATCTTGTCTTGTACATTAAATGTCTGATGTAATAGATTTACTATATGTAAAATTATAATTGTAACCTCCTCTCCTTTATAAATAGAAGGGAGGAGATGAACGTTAGGGAGAGGGAAGCCATTATACTGAAATTCTATAAAATCACTTTTAAATCAATACATTACCGTGGACGTAGGGTCCGATTTTGTCCAAATTTGGCCAAATCACATTAAAAGCTCTATGTTTTCTACTGCTTTTCCTCTTTGTCTCGCCTTCTTCATTGGTTTACTGTATTTGCAGGCAGATTACAGTTTGAGATCCTAAAAGAATCCTCCGTTGGCTAGAATTTGGCTCAGAACTAAAACCCACCGTCAACATATCTAATGGTGGCTTTGATAAGATATAGTTAAAACTTATGATGTTGAAGTGTTTACCTTTTTTCTAACTTTTATTTTGAATTGAATTTAATTTGAAATTATTTTAAAATAAATTTAGCACCCACTCACAAAAATCTTTCTTTAAAATATTTTAATAAGATTGTATTTCTCATATCATTGTCAAATACAAAAAAAATAGTCTTTCTCCTAAATATTTTGACAAGTTGCTATTTCTCGTATTTATATCAAATTTAACAATACAATTTTCAAGTATTCTTTTTTTTACTTTTGTTTTATAAATACTTTCCAATGACTAAAACATATTTTGGTGTATGCCATTAATGTAATTAGATCTATGCAAGACTAAATTTCTTAATTTGAATAATTTTCTTTCTTTAGATTAATGAGATAGATTTAAATTTATCGCTAATTCGTCACACTATTAATATCTTACATAATGTCTAATTGAAAACAAGATTGTTTAGACTATCCATATTTTTTATTTTAGTTTTTTGAGCTTAAATCTACATGTGTATGAAAAAATTTGGAACTCTTTTTTCTTTTAATATTGTTTTTCTTTTAATTTTATTTTTTTAAATCACCCTCACTTTCTCTCTTCCACTACATCAGGTTTGCTTCATCACATCATTTCTAAATTTCAAAAATTTAAATCTCTTTTTGTATAAATTAATTAGCACTACAAAATAACTAACTACATCAGCTATTTGTTCTATCTATTTTCTTTACTTTATAACATATTGAGATAGTCCAACAAGCATATTATATTTTTATTTATCCTGTTCTAACTTGATGTTTATTGAAAATTTACAATTGTTACTTTGATTTACAAAATGCCACACATGACAAAATTAATATATGTGAGGAAAGCTATAATCTGAAGACAAATTAATATACGTGAGGAAAGCTATAATTTGAGGACAAATTTCGTTCATGAGCCAGATCTTGAAAGGAAAACTATAATTCAAAAGACAAATTTTATATGGATAGCTTTATTGACCATGTGCTTTTCAACCAGATCCTGAAAGGAAGCTCTAATTTCAATTCAAATTTCACATATATAATTTTGTTGGCAATATTATGAGACAGATTTTAAATGTAATAATTATGGATTATGAATTACTGAATTAATTTGTATGGCCCAGATGTGATACCATCTGTTGACGTCAGATTTTGGTAATGGTCCAAACTCCGGCCAACGAGGGTGTTCTTCGGGATCTCTGACCTTTATCCGGTTCAAATGTAGTAGAATAGCAAAATAATCAAGGAGGGAAAAGCAGAGGAAGAGATGCAGGGTTTAATGTGATTTGGCCAAATCCAGATATTACTGGACCCTACATCCATGGTAGTGTGTTATTGGAATGGTGTTTTTGTAAAGTTACAATATTTGTTCTCTGTTTTGGCAGAGCTTCGATACGGATCAATCCTTCCCTCCTTTTGCAGAGGGGCTCCTTCCTCATATTTATAAAGGGAAGAAGGTTACAATAGTAATTATATATACATTAAATTTATTAAATCAGCATTTAATGTACAAAATAGAATATACAGACTAAATCTCCTTTTTCGACTATTGCAGATTGTCTTCTACAGGCGGGCTCTATTCGACCGTTGGGACAAGGTATGACTTAGTCTTCTGTCTGGCAAGCCTTGAGGTCGCAGGCCATGCTTTGTTAACCAGGTCGCTTGCCCGACCCTGGGAACAGGGAGATCGAGCTCGCTTCTTCGTGCGTGAGCTCAGCCTAAGGAGGTCGCACACTATATGACCTGAAGGCAGAATAGTTCTGGGCATGCTTCGAGCCGATCCTTTCGTTGGTCTCGGGCTTCTCGCGAGCTCTTTTGGATCAAACCAATTTCCATATATAACATAAGCCCTCCAACTCTCAGCTCGCTTAGCAGGCTGGGAGTTGAAACTCTTTAGTTCCTGATTAGTTAAAGTCTTTTCCCAAGACTGTTGTTTCGTCCATTCCAAGCCGTGCTTCTGGTAGCATGTGTCCAGCGGCTATTGCTGAGTCAACTTAGCCCTTTCCAAGGATTATTAATGACGACGGTTGGCGGAAAGGTTCCAGATCTTTCGATGAAGATGGCCCCTGTTCTATATAAGGGAGAGATAATCCCTTTAGATTCTACACTTGAGCAAACCATGGAGTTTCCTGATAAACCTCCACCATTTTGAGCTTTCTGGCCTTCCTTAGAGGCGTGTATGGTCTACTGCATAGATAACTTGGAGGACTTATCTTCCTTGGTAACATGGAAGGATCTCATATGGATCCCAGACTGTGTCCTCTCGACTCTGCCGTAAGGCGTCTGTTCGATGGCCAAGCTCTCGGGGCTTCCTGATTAGCTTCCTTCAGGAGGAGCAGGTGGTCAAGGATGAAAGTATGCAGCGCTGCCGCTGATTGTGCACTGGAAGAAGAAAGTTGTGACCCGCAGTCCCTAATAAGCTGAGGCACGGCCCTTCGTGGCCGACCCTTCTTCTTAGTCATAGGTTATTTCCTTTGTATTTTGCCTAGTCTGTATATAGAGCTTTCCAATGTAAATCTGCCTTGTTGAGGTCTTCTAATGAATGGAATTTCTTTTCTGCAATTTCTATTTGTTTTTATTTTCTTTCACAAAGACTTCAATTTGAACCATCTGTGCGACCTGTGCGTAGTCAGAAGATAGCATGAGTTATGAACTGGAGCATCATCGTGCTCGGGCCGATCTTGTGGCGGCCAAATGAATAAATGCATTAGTATGAAAATCATTAAATAATAAAATAAGTTTGCATGAGAGCTGTGAAATTAATGATTCTGTTGCCTTGGGCAAATAATTGATTCATCAATTCTTTATGCTTCAACGATCACGAAGTCACGCTAGCGTTGAGTGTTTAAGAGTGCCTCCGCACCTTAGTGAGCCCGCAGCTACACTGGTTAAATGAGTTTGTTTTGAGCGTCTCCATGGCTCAGCGAGCCCGCAGCTACGCTGGTTAAGTGAGTTTATTTTGAGCGTCTCCACGCCTCAGCGAGCCCGCAGCTACGTTGGTTAAGTGAGTTTGTTTTGAGCGTTTCCACGCCTTAGCGAGCTCGCAGCTACGCTGGTTAAGTGAGTTTACTTTGAGTATTTCCACGTCTCAGCGAGCCCGCAGTTATGCTAGTTAAGTGAGTTTGTTTTGAGCATCTCCACGCCTCAGCGAGCCCGCAGCTACGCTGGTTAAGTGAGTTTGTTTTGAGCGTCTCCATGCCTCAACGAGCCGCAGC
This sequence comes from Saraca asoca, assembly GCA_026873985.1. Taxonomy (NCBI): domain Eukaryota; kingdom Viridiplantae; phylum Streptophyta; class Magnoliopsida; order Fabales; family Fabaceae; genus Saraca; species Saraca asoca. Next base: position 11,884 of record JANHAO010004371.1, on the reverse strand, counting down.
TACACTGGTTAAGTATTTGTCAATTTTCCTACGGAATAAGCTCTGAGAAGCCTCAACTGGATCGAGGATCACAGTTGGCATGAAGTATGAAGTCTGTGATAAAATTCATGATATATTGACCACATGTGAGCTGCGGATACTGCTAGCACTTGGAAGTAAAAAGGGAAAAGTGAATGACATTAAATCAATCAGTAAATAACTTTGGTTAGAATTAAAGAAATGACAATTACATTCGCCCTGAAATTCGAAATACGATATCAAAATACAACTCGGACTGAGCCCCCTAGCTCTTGGTTGGTATTGCGTTGAGAAGGCTGGGGCAGCTGCCTCGAGGGCTACACCACATACTCCCTTAGACGCCCCTTTCTGATCAAGTCCTCGATTGCCTCCCTGAGGGCCCGACAATTTGTTGTGCCGTGACCAGCCTCATTATGATAGACACAAAACTGTTCCTGGTTCCTCCATCTGTAAGGGATTCTGGAAGGCGGGGGTACCCCGAAATCTTCCTTGTCCTTTTCTGTCATGAAGATCCTATCCTGGGAATCTGATAGGATGTTATATTATTCATAATGGTCCGAGTGCTGAGGTCGTTCATCCTTGGGCCTTTTGGACTTCTTGGTCATCGACTCGGCGGAGTGGTCACCTCTGTCCACATCGCTCCTCATCTTACCGCGAGAGGAGCCGACTGTTTCATCTTTCTTGTCGGACCTTTCCGAGCCAAAGGTCTCTTCCCACTTGATCTGCTTGGCAGCCTGTTCATAGAACTCAGTGAGGTCCTTGACCGGGAACTTATATAGGCTTTTGTACAGTTTCCCATCTTTACGAAGTCCCGTAGAGATGGTGGCCAGCATGGTTTTTTCAAATGGATTCTCTACCAAATTAGCTTCGAGTCTGAATCCAGCAATGTAGTCCTTTAACGACTCCTGCTTATGCTGAAAGACCACAGCAAGGTGGCAAGGGGGCATAAGTTGTCTTTTCAACGCTCGATACTAGTTGATGAACCTCTGTTGACAGTCTTCCCAACTACCAATTAAGCGAGCTGAGAGGCTTCTGAACCAAGCTCGAGGCACACCTGCCAATGTGGCCGAAAAAACCCGATACTTGACCAAGGGGTCAGTTGTCTATAAGTCCATCTAAATTTTGAACGCGTCTAGATGATCATATGGATCTGAATCCCCATTATACGATAGGATCGCAGGGACCCTAAGCTTGAGAGGGAGAGTTTGAGCTTCGATTTCCTTGGAAAGTGGTGACCGTTCCTCATAGTGAGCTCAATCACCTAGAGTTCAGAGGCATTCCTCCAACTGAGCCATCTTCTGAAACAGCTCTCCAACTAACGAATCTTATACCCTAGAGTGCTGGTTGGGTGATTGCTGGCCGCTTCGGTCTCCATTATCTCGAAAGTCGTGACTCAGGGTCTGCTTTTGTGAGCAATGAGCTTGGGTAGTGCTTGGTTTGGATAGCCCGGATGCTGGGTTTGCTGTTGCTGGAGAGCATTCACAGGCATTGAGGTTTCAACTTGTCTCTGCACGCCTTGTGCTAACAACATGACTGCTTTAATCAATTCTCCCATCATGTGCTCTAGTTTCTCCTTACGCTGGAGCCAGGTTTGTGGTCTGTCGATGTCGTTAGCGGCGAGAACCGGTTGTATCGAACTGGTTGGAGGGACATCAATAGCCGCTCTGATAACAGGAACAGTTGATGAGTCCGTTGTCGAAACATGGTCATCCGAGGGATGGGGTTGTGCATCTGAGGCTCAGCAGGAATGAACCAGAATAGGTGAGATCCCCACAGACAGTGCCAAAATGTTGACATCGGATTCTGGTAATGGTCCAAACTTTAACCAACGAGGGTGTTCTTCGAGATCTCTGACCTTTATCCGGTTCAAATATAGTAGAATAGTAAAATAATCAAGAAGGGAAGAGCAGAAGAGGAGATGCAGGGTTTAACGTGGTTCGGCCAAATCCAGATATTACTGGACCCTACATCCACAGTAGTGTGTTATTAGAATGGTGTTTTTGTAAAGTTACAATATTTATTCTCTGTTTTGGCAGAACTTCGATACGGATCAATCCTTCCCTCGTTTTGCAGAGGGACTCCTTTCTCATATTTATAAAGGGAATGAGATTATAATAGTAATTACATATACAATAAATCTATTAAATCAGTATTTAATGTACAAGATAGAATATACAGACTAAATCTCCTTTTTCGACTACTACCGATTGTCTTCTACAGACGGACCCTATTCGATCGTTAGGATAAGATATGACTTAATCTTCTGTCTGACGAGCCTTCAGATCGCAGGCTATGCTTTATTAACCAGGTCACTTGCCCGACCCTGGGAATTGAGAGATCGAGCTCGCTTCTTCGTGCGCGAACTCGACCTAATAAGGTCGCACACTACGTGACCTGACGGCAGAATGGTTCTAGACGTGTTTCGAACTGATCCTTTTGTTGATCTCAGACTTCTCACGAACTCTTTTGGACCAAATCAATTTCCATATATAACACCATCTAATACTACAAAAGAATTATTAAAAAGCCGTGCATCAACAAACTCAAGTAAGGTATTATATAAAAGATTTAGGATGATAATATTTTTGGTCTCTCTCTAAACATATATCAGCTACTAAAATATAAAAATTTGTTATTACAAAAAATTTTAAAGTAATTGTGTGTGTGTGTGTGTGTATAAAATGAATAAGTATAAAAAATTATGAATATTTGATGTATCAAAATATAATAAAACCATACGTACAATGCATGAACGACATCTAATTTAAGGATAAATCTGTACCCTACCACCCGAGGAAGATCAATTTCTAAACTTTCAAAAGGATAAATATAATATTCTTCAGCTCATATCCATCTTTTAGGAGAAAAAGGAAGATGGTTTCTTCCTTTGCATTATTGTCTTGTCATCAATCAACAATATAATGGCTACACTCCAGATTATTTATTTGAAGTTTAAAACCATCATGCAGTCGTACAATATTGAATCGCTTTATGACTCCAATGAACTACAACTATATGGCTTATTCTTCCCTTCAGGCTTCAACAATATGCGGAACTCCTCCTTCGTGTGAGATTGCCTGTCAGCTAAAGAGGCAGCATGCTGCTCCAAGTACTCTTTGCTGTTGATCTCTGTTAATCTGCATTTAGTTTGTGTAATGTTATGTAATCAGTTGCCATAACAAAAAATTATACATCTATATTGAATTTCAGTTTGCAGAGAGAAAGCACTATTTAGGTAGATTATATTTATACCTACTAATGGTGCGGTCTTTTGCAAATCCGAGTTCATTATCTACACAGAGTTCAAAATCATCACTTTTCCTTGACCTTGATGAGGTTCTAGGTGCCATTTTTTTTGCTTCGGATATTGTTACTATTCTTTCGAAAAGGTCTTGAGGACTTCCCTCAGCAGTACACAACAATCTGGCCCTGTTCTCATATATCACCTGTAACCATATTAAAATAAAGCATCAATTTTAATTGGAGAAGATTATCCATCCCAACAGCTGGTCTAAGTGGCCCAAGCTTCTTGCAAAATATTTTGCAGTTTTACTTCAGCTACGACTTTTCTAATCAAAAGATTTCCTTGCTGTTGGGGACTAAGAATTTATTCTACAGCATTTGACATTCTGCTAAATTGGGATTCATTAAATATAATGAAAACATCAAACAAGCAGCCCCCCCCCCCCCTCCCCAACCCCCCAAATATATATATATATATATATATATTATATGCTATTTATGGAAACCCATCAGCAAAAGCTATTCCAAGTAACTACGCCATCCCAAAACTAAGGTTCAGAAAATTAGATTCATGCCAGGGAAAGTGGCTGGCAGACAGGTATACGGGCCATATCTAGAGAAGAATGAAAAATTAATTTGACATCAGCACAATTATTAATCAAATTCACAGTGCACAAAGTTTGTAATAGGCAACTCAGGTAAGACATGGGAAGGGACTTACATCAATCAAAGTGACAAACCTATATGCTGCTGATTTGTTGTGAAGTCCAAAAGTTGGGATGCCATCCAAGGCTAAAGTATGAAAATTCTCTGTAAAAAAAAAAAAAAAAAAAAAACATGCTATATAAGATTTATTTCTATAATTCTCATGGATATTGGAAGTTGAGGAAAGGTATGAAGGACACCAAACATTTGATGGGGAAAAAATTCATTTATACAAAACTGAAAATCATTATCTAACTTCAATGTTATTAAATCTTAAATCATTGTTTTAATCCTTATCTGAAATTCACAATCCAAATAAACAACAGACACAAACACTATATATATATATATATATATATATATGTATGTGTGCATGTGTGTGTGTGTGCGCGCACGCATGATAAAATCCAGTCAACCGGAGACTTACTGAATAATCCAAAATAGTCTGCAGCCCCAATAGGTTTGTCACAAAGTTCCTCAAAAGGAAAATAGGCACAGCCATTTGCTCCCAGAGGAACCTGGTAGGATGGAATGAATGGAAGGTCTCAGAAATTTTAATGAGAAAATGTGCTGTGCATGCATCTCTATAATAAAATTGTTTAACACATACATGCAATGTCCTTCCCATCACAACTTCCACCTCTTGGGGAGATGCTGTGTCCTCCCCAATTAACTGTTGAAACTTTTCCTTGAGAATGCCTGATAAATCTTTGCCAACCAAATAGTAACCTTCCTTACCCTGCAGTTTATATTAGAACAAAAAGGGGGAAAAGGAATAAGATCATTACATGAAATAACTAAATCATACATGTGTGATCTGAAAGTCAAGATGTCTTACTGAGGTCATTTTGCGGTAGTCAACTGATGAACCAATCTCATGTACTACACACCTTTCCTACACCAATATATATAGCAGAATACAAATAACATAAGTCACAGAGATGGACAAATATGAATATATGTGTGCTGCAGTCTTGTCTTTATTGTATAAATACAAATGCAGACTCAGGTAGAAGTATTATGGACAATGGCCAAAGTCCAAATAAATTTCAGTTCATGCCAGCACTGGCTTGGCCAAATTCCAAAATATTTTCTGCTATACGTACTTCAGGAGTATCCACAATATGATGAAGCTCAACAATAGAGCACATCTGATACCAGCCTTAAATTAAAAAAGTTTATATGCATACCTTCAAAGTGGAAATGAAAGGTAAAAAGAGATCCCTCTGCAATCCACCCTCATATAGATTATCTGGAGCTCGATTTGAAGTGGCCACTAAAATCTATACTCATCTCCAACCATATACAAAGAAATTGAATTTTGAAGCTAATTAGGAAACTATTCCGTAAAATCACATTTTTCAGAGAGGCTGTATGCAGTTATATTACTTACAATGCCCTTCATGAACAAATGTCTGAACAGGCGATTTAGTATCAATGCATCAGCAACATCTGTTACCTATGAAAGATCACATGACAAAACCTTGTCTTATGGCATCAAACCCCAATAAGCACAATACACATGACCAATTGGAAAGGAAGAAAGATAGTAATTGCATACAAGTTTACCATAAATTCATCAAGACATAACAAAATTGCCTCATCAGAAATTTCTCCTGCAACCACATCAAGTGGATCTGACACACCCTTGTGCCGCTGCAAGGATACAAATATGACATTTGAGATAAGCTTCCTTTATTTATCTTGGCCAATATACACTCAAAGGTTAATGTCTTTCAAAAAATGGAAAAGACAAATGTAAAAATGCCCAAAACAGAAGACTTATTTTTTCAAATCAGGTGCTCGATTTCAGCAGTTAAAGCATAAAAATTGCCAACAGAAGAATGACAAAAACAAACTATATGCAGACCAAATTCCAGTAGTAAGCCATAACACTTCTAATAAAAAACTGCAGAAAAGTTATTGAAACCTCCACTCTAGCAGCCAAAGAAATTAATGATTAGATCTGCAACATGTGTGGAATTACTGATATCAAAGAATAGGAATTCATTTATTACACCGAGAGAAATTCTCTTTTACATGAATTAGAATGAAAGAACTAAAAAAATTTAAGAGTTTCCCCAAGCGTTTCTGCGAACTTACTTGCAATCGACTATGTACATTCAACATAAAGTCATGAAAATGAATCCTCTTTTTCTTCCAATTAGAGGGCCTGAGGGGAAAAATGTCAAGTGTTAGAAACAAACTGCGGTAAATGGTCATAAAAACAGGTTTGATCCTCAAAAGAACATGCTCTCACAAAACTGCATACTTCATAGACAAGCCCCATATTACTGGTATACTTCGAAAATGTGAAGCTTTAATAACTCGTGAGACAGCAGCTAGAACAATACAAAGGAAAACAAATTCATTCCAAACTCACAATTGATCAAAAAACAAGTCCATCAGCATGGTTTTCCCAGTGCCCACTCCTCCAAACAGATATAAACCCTTAACAGGTGAATATGAAGATTGTGAAAGGAAACGAGACCACAGCCACCCGCCCCTGCAAAAAATCAAATTGATCTATTCACAAGTCTGCACATAATGCTATACGGGAAAAAGATATAGCAGAGGAAAACATCCATTTGCAAGATTTGAACTGACATATTAGCAGGAACCAGATAGATATTGGAAGAAATGAAAGTGTACCTTACAGGTTTTTCTGAAGCCATATTATGATCCAATCCACATGCATCAGCAGACTCAACAAGTTCATCATAGAGTCGCTGAAGTTCTCTCAGAGTGCCTACCTGCAAAAGCATGTTGATAGCATATACTTATGTGGGAAACAAGGAATACGGTAACATAACCAGCATCTTACCAATAAAGCCAAATAGAAAAACCTATTTCATTATAGTCATATTTTGACGCATATAAATGTAAGGAAATAAGAGTAAGCATCAGCCAAGACATCAAGGATTAGCTGCATTACTAAAGTTTGCTTCAGTGCAAGAGTGATAACAAGTTGAAACTATTAATTGACTACACTATTACCTGGCACATGTCACCATCTACAAGTTCACCAGTAGTAATTCTTCGTTCATACTCAACAAGAGGTCCTGCACCATTTGCATCTGTAACAGAAACAAAAAAATCCCAAAATCTGTTAAATGAGGGGAAAAAATTATATTCAAATTCTAAAATACAGTATGATGGGAACAATGAGAGAAGACATTTGAAACAGATAAGAACCTTGTCTGGTGAGGCTTGCAGCATGAGTAGACAAAGCTCTCGAGGTTGTAAACATATGGTGTCTGAATAAGCTGGCTTCAGCATGGTTAGCAAGTCCATAAGCTGAATTACGACAGGTCTTTCTAAAATGATGGCCATGTTGCGCATCCACATGAGAACAGGGAAATATATATTTTTGCCTGTTTAAAGCTGGTTGTAATTTGCGGAGGCAACGAGTTATGTTCCTCATCTTCAATTGGACCTCGATACTAATTTGGAAGCAAATTAACCACTCCGAGCTCCGAATACAGCGAAGAGCTTCGGGAGTGGCAAGGCCCCAAAATATTTGGAAGTCCTGAGATAAAGACATTAATCAATCAATTTGAATCATACCAACTTTGTAATCACCTAAAACATATCTCATTTAATTGATTCCATTGAAGAAAAATAAACCTTTTATTTCTGCTTGATTGATCGGAAGCAAACCCCATGTTTCAATTATCAATCATGATATTCAGATGCATGCATAATCGGAAGGTAATCGATCATGATTCACAAATTTATATAGTACTTGCTCGTAAATTGGCATAAAAAAAAAACACCGGCATGTTTCCTCCCCGCTCCCAGCAGAAAACAACACAGAAACCCATAAAAAGTCAATTCCTTCCGATTTGCGATGGTCTCGATGCAGTCCAACATATTGGGAGAACATGTAAAAAGGTGCCTTTTTTAGATAACAGAAAAATGAAACAATAAACAAGATGAAGACTCACCTGGATATTAGAAAAAAAATGACAGCCCCTCCCGGAAAAGATGGAAGACCTTAAATTGGGAGTTGGTTTGTGAGAGAAAAAATGATGCTTTTCACTCCTTGTTGTAAGTCTTAGCCCTTACCCTAGGATTCAGGGAAGGCCTCGAGATAGGAAAAGGAGATATAGTTTGATTTTGATTTTACGATAATTTCTAATCAATGTAGTTATGAGCTAGCCAGTCACGACAGTCTAAGGTGGAAACACCATGAAGGAGGTTATCCACGTAACCTTTTGGTTTGATTCAGAATTTGACTTGTGAAACGCAGATCGTGTATGTGTAAGTCAGAGAAGGCAAGACGCGACCAGATTGAAACTTCAATGCCCCATGGTAACCATTATATGTTGTTACCTGTTGATTTTGTAATTTTGAGAATGATTGACAGATAGTTTGGTCCTATTAGGATTTTATGTTGGTTTATTCAGGAAAGGATATAATGTTGTCGACCTCACTTTTCCTAATACACTGTCGCCATCTCCTCGTCCCCCGGCCTTTTACCCTTTATATCCACTGGATGTTGCCAAGTGGGCCTCCATCATACCAATTTTATCTGGATTCTTCCACGAAACTAGACAAATGAGAGCATCCGGGTTTTAATTTTAATAAATAACGTATATTAAAGAGTAAATCTTCTTTTTTCTGTAAATTTTTTTTCATTTTTTTACAGAATATTTTTTATGAATTTTATTTCTATAAAATATTAAGTTCTTAAATTTCATCTTTAAAGAGATAAAATATATAGAGAGAAAATTTATATACTAATTAAAAGACGAAATCGAATGAAGTAATATTTTATAAAAATGAAATTAATAAAATAAAGATGAAAATAAGAGAAATTAAATTTCATATTGACAGAAAAAAAAGTTTATTGAAGATTAAATCAGCATTAATATGAGAATTTCTCAATCAGAATTTTTTAAATTATACAATTATTATTTACATCTGTCAAATAAATAATTTTATCAACAGCTTGACGTTTTTACATCAGCCACCTAAGAGGTGAAGTGGGCATAAAAATATCGGCTTTAATAATGAAAGAGCTATGACTTTCATGTTTGATTTTTATTAGAGTTTATTAATTGACTTTGTCTCTTTTTCTGTTCTTTAGATTAATGATTATATATATGAAAAAAAAATGACGACTTCTTGGCTCTTGCATGGGAATTTGTGAGAGATTAATAAACAATTTGATTAAACAAATGAATTATTGAGGAACGTGACTGTTTTAATTTTTAAAATTTCACCACATATGCCGAGTTATATTCTCTGCAACTCCAACATGCACTGCACATTACAGGAATTGGCAACTGAACAATATTTCAAATTTCAAACCAAATTTACAAATCCAACCATGCAATAAAACAATTAACAAATGCAAGTTTTCCCTATTTTGTCTTGTGACAAACAGACAAATTTAAATATAAAATTAGGTTTGAATTAAATTTGAGAATTTTAAAATTTGGTTTGTTTAATTTATAAATAATTTATTTTTTAAAATATAAGAATAATATTAAAATTTATATTTATAGATAATATTTTAATATAAAATATATAATATCATATAATTATTTTTTAAAATATTATATTATAATTATTATTATTATCTTTATTTTTTATCAAGTGATCTCTTTTAAATATTTAAAATCTAATTTCTTTCTATTATAGTGATTTGTTAAATTATTTTACAATTTATAAACAATTTAAAGATAAAATAATAACTTTCTTTTAAATAAAATTTTAAAATATAAAGAATTGAAGATTCAAATCTTCTTATACTTATAAATAAAGATTATTTAAATTTATTTATTTATGGATGAAATCAATTAGAAGACCATTTATTAGACGAGTTAAATTCAAACTTCTAGTATTGGGTTGAATGAGTGAGGTTGAAAATATTAGGTAAGTTGTGTAGGTGAAGTCCATGTATGGGATCCACTTGCACATTCTACATTTTCACGTAAACTTGTAATGCCACGCCATGACTACTCAAGCATCATACAAAAGGACAGAACGGAAATAACAGAGCCCGTGGAGGGTCTGGACCTGAAAGCCCAGAACGATGCATTTTGTACATATCCTGAGGATTAGGCCCAAAAGGATAATAACTATTTGGGTCGGTAGAAGCAGAGCCCAATTATTTCACCTACTCCCTTGGTGTTGGTGTCATCCAGACCAGAGTGCGTTAATTAATCACCTTCTGTCTGATTGCTGAGATTCGCAGCAGAGTAATTCGACGCTAGCTATGGCGAATCAAGGTGCTAAGAAACGCAAGGAAGAGAACGCTCGTCACATGGCCAGGCTCCGCCAAGTGATCATCGCCTGCAATGTATTAATCTCTCCCTTTGTTGCTTCGTGTCCCACTCCTTTCTTTGCATTTTGAATTTTCATTACTTTTACTACCCTTTAATCTATATCATGCTTGATTCAATAATGAATTTGTTATTGTCAGAAATAATACTTCCTTTTGTATCAATTCTCTCTTTCTGATTAGCATCCTGCCCTTCACTTTACTTGAAGCAAACCCTTTTGATTATGTTGACTAAATCTCAGCTTCTGATAACTTGTGGGTTTTTCTCAAAAATTAATTATCTGATTGGCCCTGATTCTGGTATCTGCAGTTATAAATGCAATTATTATTTGATTTTTGTTGTGCCTTGTATTGATTTACTACTGTGTTGATTACTAATAATCTAGTTCTTTCGTTGATAAATTCTGGGTTTTTTTACAGGTCATTTATGTTGTAGTAAGGATGTTAATCTTCCATTCAACTTTCACCTGGAAGCACTGGATGGGCCTGGTTGTGACATCTCTGGCATATCTGATTCCATATCAACAACTTGCCAAAATGGCCACTCCTGCTTACGCCGATGATGGGGAACTTTTAGATGGTGGCTTTGATATGAGTACGGGTGGAGTTTGTGGGTATGTCTCTTGTTTTCATATATGTCATACGTGTTTGTGCTTCTGAATAAAAATCATTATTATCTCTTCTCATCAATGACCATTCTTTTCATTACTGAGTTCTTCATACTTCTGTCTAACTTGATGAAATTCCTAGATAACATGATGTGAAATTGGGGCAATACGAAATTGTTTCTCTCACCATCTATACTAACAAGATGTGTGTCCATGTCCATGGTTGAACACTTTCGACTTTACTGTGGCATTCATCTTATACTGGAATCATTCACGGTTTCTGTTGTTGAGTTCTTATTACACGTAACTTAATTTGCAGTGCTCATTTTTAGATATAATCTTTGAAACTGATGAAGTTTTGAGATTTACACTCCATTTTGTGGCATGTTAATCTTTGTAAAATGAAACTAAATCTAAATTCCCAAGTCCTGCCCTCGTGGGAATGGTTGACCAACTTGATTGTTAAACAAATGCAAGAATTTCTTCCTTGGTTGCATGCCTTGTGTAGTGTCTACTTCAGAATGAAATCTCAAATTATTAATTGTTTTGTCAAGTGCTATTTTCTTTCCAAATTCAATTGATTTAGTCTTGGGAAATTATCACTTCCTCTTTCATGGAGCTTGATAATTAATCCTAGCCTCTAACCCTATCTAGGGAAGAGCTTTATCAAAAACGGAAATGTAGTTATTCTTGATATTTTTACTATCTTCTAATTTTGTGTATGATATACATTCTTGACTTATCATCAGTCCTCTTTGGCAGCTATTTACATGATGTGATCTACATAACCTGCTTTGTGCAAGTTGCATCCATCATCTCTGGAAAGTTCTGGTACACATATCTTGTGGTAAGATCTGTAATCTGCTTGTTAGTAAGTTTTTGGTTGGCTGCATTGACAGCAAAATTGCACAATGCCCTTTGAACATAGGAACCTTAGGGCCTGTTTGGAAGTGTTTTCAGGTGTTTTTGTTTTATTGTTTTTAAAAACTGTTTTCTAAAAACTGTTTTTAAAAACTGT
>JANHAO010004370.1:0-24408 GCA_026873985.1 Saraca asoca | reverse complement strand
AATGTTTTAGTGCTTTCCACTCCTCTTCTTCCTTGAGATTTGCTAAAAGAGTTTGGCAAAAAGGAGAAGTGTTCTCCATGGGTTTTGGTTGAGAACCGAATTGAAAAAGGGAGAAGGCCAGAAGTGTTCTGGTGCTAGGCCCTTTTTCTTGGTCCTTCTAGCTTCCAAGGCTTGCTAGCACAAGTAGAAGAGCTATAGAGGCTGTTTGGAGTTGTCTCTGGCATGGATACCGATGGAGGGGGAACATTTGGGCTCCTTTGATGACAAGTTCCTTTGTCTAATTCCGCTATGTTTCAAGTTGGATTAAAGGTTAGTCTTGCTTCCTTTTACTCTTAATTTGATGTATGTGACACATTGAAGCCTCAATCCAATGGGATCTTGGTGGGTTTGTTCAGCCATGGCCGTGTTCTCCCCTTAAAAATTTTGAAATTTTCGGCATCTTTGACTGGGCAAACCTAACAGAAATGAGAAGAGTAAATTTGGTCGAACCCCCTCCAAGGTCGAAGCAGGCTGTTGCTCCTGCTTCTACTCGCATTAATCGTCCTTCTTCCTCCATGGTTGCCCCAACTCCTACTCGGGGTGACTAGCCTCCTTCCTCCGCAGTTGCTTCGATTCCTACCTAGGCCGATCAACCTTTTTCCTTTGTAGTTGTCCCGGCTCCGGCTTAAACTAGTAGTACTTTCACCTTGGTGATAGCAGAAGAGACTTTGCTAACCTCAACTCCTGTTCTGTAATTTGGGCCGATTGAGGCTGAGAGAGTGACAATGAGGTCTTCGGGCCGTAGAGAGGAGACCCCATCTGAACCTTCTTTCAAAAGATCGAGGGTTGACAAGGGGAAGAAGATTGTTGCTGGCTCAGTAGTAGAGCCCGAGAGTGCTCTGGGGAGGATTGGGACCCAAGACCTTGGCTTTCTTCAACATTATCAATAATAATGTGAGCCACATCCTGGGGGCTAATGTGGTATCCCTAGAGGATGACAGAGCTCGGGGTAGCATCCTGTCGGAGATTCTGGCCAGCCACTATTTGATGATTAGTGTCATTCCCTCCTATTTTCTTGATTCTTTGCTTATGTTCTAATTCCTTATTGTTCTTTTTTAGGGGGCATTAGAGGCTATTAAGCAGAGGAATGAGTGCCTGATCTAGGAAGAAGAGAGAGGTCAGCTCGAGACCAGCTTGACAGTGGCAACTAATGAAGTGGGAGAGTTAAGGAAGAAATTAAAGAATCCCAAAGCTCAACTACAAGGAGCCAATACCACAATAAGGAGGGCCAAGGAGTCTTTCGTTCGTGAGATAGTCGACTTTGCTTCGAGGTTGCATGGGCTCATGATAAGCTCTAACAGAGAAGAGAGGACATAGCCACTCTGACATGGGGAGTTGAGAATTTCCAAAAGCAACTTGAAACTGCTCAAGGGAGAACAACTCGTGCTGTGGAGATAGCACAATGAGCTGAGGAGGAAGGCCAAACAAGCTGAAGAGGCTGCTAGATAGGCTAAGGAGAGGGCCACGCATGCTGAAGCAGAGACTGCCAAAGTGAAGGAGGAAGCTTCTATCATGGTTAATCAAGCCTATAAAGCTATGATTTCTCATACTACTGACAGCTTCATGTATACTTTGTGGCTGAAGCATTCAGATCTAGACTTCTCCTTTTTTGGTGGGGAGATTGAGGCCATTATTCAGGGCTTCATTGAGGGCATTTAGGTGATCTCTCCTAGGAGTGCTGAGGCTACTGGTAACCTTCCCAGTGAAGGCACAGAGCAGGTCGAAGTCAACATGCCAACACGAGAGGTAGCTAAAGAGGGTCCTGAAGGACAAACAATGGAGAATCCACCTACAACTGCTTCAAGCTCCCCAGCTATCCAGGATCTTTCTAGCTCTCAAGCTCCATCTCATATATAGCCTTTTTAGCTTTATTTTCTATTCTCTTAATTTGCACTTTTGTAGTTTGTAATTGAGACATCCTTATCTTCAGATTTAATCCACCAAGCCTTTTTTATCATTCAGTTAGTTGATTCTACTAATGCATCGCATAAATCTGAATAAGTCATATCAGTCTACGAGATGCGAGGGCCGGACATCTTCACCTCATGAAACAGTCAGCCAGGTTATCTTCGCAAAGTGTAGCCTTTTCTTTATTGAGCTTAAGTAAAATCAAATGTCGTCAAAAAAATATTGAAGAGTATACTAATCAGAAGAGTGATTTCTTTGATCTTTATTTAATTTGAAACTTCTGAAGAATATCACAAATTTATGAGTCCGACTTTGCTTTCATTGAAAATATGGCTAGAGATGTTCAGCGTTCCAAGCTCAGGGGAATTCAACTCCTTTGATGTTTGCGAGATGATATCCCTTAGTCTTTAATTTCTTTTTCACAATATACGGGCCTTCCCAATTTGGTCCTAATGTCCCTTCTCTAGGATTACGATCGCCTGGCAGAATAAGCCACAAGACGAGGTCACCTACTTTGAAGCTTTGAGCTCGGACTTTTTGATTGAAATGCCTTGCGACCCGCTATTGGTAGGTCGCAACCTTGAGACATGCTTCATCCCTTTTCTCCTCAACAAGATCAGGACTCACGGTGAGCAACTGGTTATTTTCCTTCTGGTTGAAGGTAGCTCTCCGGTGTGAAGTTACTTCAAACTCCATCGATATCATCACTTCGATTCTATAGACCATCGAGAAAGGGGTTTCTCCCATGGTGCTATAAGTTGTAATGCGATAAGCCTATAACACCTTCAGTAATTCATCTACCCACACCCCTTTTCTAGCTTCCAATTCTTCTTTAGGATTTGTTTAATGATCTTATTTACAGTCTCAACCTATCCATTAGTTTGAGGGTGGTCTATCAATGAGAAACTCTTCAAAATCTCAAGGTCGTTGCAAAACCCAATGAATTGCTCACTAGTGAACTGGGTCCCATTATTGGACATTATTTATTGAGGGACACCAAACCAGCAAATAATATTATTCCAAACAAACTTCTCAATTTGGGAGGAAGAAATTTGGGACAGCTCTTTTGCTTATGCCCATTTAGTGAAATAGTCTACAGCTACTACGGTGTATTTACAATTTCCATGACCTGTAGGAAGAGGTCCTATGAGGTCAATCCCCTATATTACGAAGGGCCACAAACTGATCATTTAACGGAGGTAAGCTGGAGGAGCGTAGGGAATTTTGGCAAATCTTTGACATTTGTCACATCTCCTGATGAGGTCGATCGCGTCCTGTTTTATGGTTGGCCAGAAGAAACCTTGTCGGAGGGCCTTTTCAGCCAATGACAGCCCCCCAACATGGTTCCCACAGTTCCCAGCATGAATTTCTTTTAGGATGAGATCGCAGTCGGGACCGTTAATGCACCTAAGAAGCGGAACTAACAAGTCCTTTCTATAAAGCATATTATCAAAATGCAATACCTAGTAGCTCGAAACTACATGTGGCGTGCTTCTAATTTGTCTTTCGGGAGTTCAACATCCCGTAAGTACTTTAAGATAGGGTTCATCCATAAGTTATGTGCCACAACAGTCATCATTACGACACCTTTCTATTCAATGCTGGGAGATGGAGGAATCTCTACAGGTATTGCGCCCAAAAATTCTATGTCCCTTGCTACGCCAAGTAAGCTAACGTGTCTACATGTGCGTTTAGAGCTCGGGGGATTAGGTTGACTTTGTACTGCTAAAACGTATGGAGCAACTCCTGAGCCTTTTGTAGATATATAGTCATTTTTGATCCATTCGCCTGATATTCCCCCTTTATGTGACAAACGACTAATTGGGAGTCACTTAAGACCTTTAGATTTTCAGCTCGCACCTCCTTTGTGAGACGGAGCCCTATGAGTAGTGCCTCATATTTTGCTTCATTGTTGGTTGCTCAAAATTTGAGCCTCAGGGCATAGAGAATTTTATGTCCTTCTGAACTGATTAACAAGATTCCTGCCTCTACCTTCTGCTCACATGAGGACCTATCTATAGAAAGTTCCCACCATAGTCCTTTTGAGGTTTC
This sequence comes from Saraca asoca, assembly GCA_026873985.1. Classification (NCBI taxonomy): domain Eukaryota; kingdom Viridiplantae; phylum Streptophyta; class Magnoliopsida; order Fabales; family Fabaceae; genus Saraca; species Saraca asoca. The sequence continues at coordinate 20,409 of JANHAO010004370.1, read as the reverse complement.
TACTTCTTCCCCTACGGGTTCAGTGAATTCTGCTATGAAGTTAGCCAGGGCTTGTCCCTTAATTGCCGACCTCGATTTATAGTGGATGTCAAATTGGGTAAGCTTGATTGCCCACTTAAGGAAGCAACCTGAAGCGTCCACCTTTTGGAGGGTTTGTCTCAACGAATACTGGGTTGGCATTTCAATGGTATGAGCCTGGAAGTAAGGTCGTAATTTCCTAGATGTGATGACGAGACAATAGACAAGCTTTTCCATAGGGGCATAGTTCTCTTTAGCATTTAGCAACCTTTTGCTCACATAGTAGACTTAGAGTTGTATTCCGTTCTCTTCGTGGACAAGGGCCACACTAATGGCATGCTGAGATACTCCTAAATAAAGAATTATCTTCTCGTCTTCTTGTGGTTTAGATAATAGTGGAGCTCAGCCCATGTACTCCTTCAAATGTATAAAGGCAGCTTTGCATTCCTCGATCCATTTGAATCGCTTTGCTCTTCTCAAGATAAGAATGGTAGACATCTATCTGTTGCCTTTGAGATAAACCTACTAAGGGCTACAACTCGGCTAGTCAAGCTCTACATGTCTTTAATCCCGCTTGGTGATCTCATATTAATGAGTGCCTTGATTTTCTTAGGGTTTGCTTTTATTCCTTTATCATTGACCATGAACCTGAGAAATTTCCCGGAAGCCACTCCAAACGCACATTTGAGTGGATTTAATTTCATCTGGTATACTCTTAGGATCTAGAATATTTCATCCAGATCCTTTACGTGATTCAGGACCTATCTGGACTTCACAAGTATGTCGTCTACATAGACCTCCATCGTCTTCCCAATTTGATCTTTGAACATCATGTTCACCAACCGTTGATAGGTCACTCCTATATTTTTGAGCCCGAAAGGTATCACCTTATAACAGTACAACCCTCGATCCATGATGAATGAGATATGCTCCTTGTCCTGTGGATCCATGGGTATTTGATTGTACCTAAAGTACACATCCATGAAACTGAGGAGTTAATGCCTAGTCGTTGCATCAAAAAGTTAGTCAATCCTTGGCAGAGGGAAGCTATCCTTTGAATAGGCTCTGTTGAGGTCTGTGAAGTCAATACATGTCCTCTATTTTCTATTTTTATTTTTGACTAAAACAAGGTTGGCTACCCAAACTGGTTAGTGAGCTTCCCGGATGAATTTGTTTGCAAGTAGCCTGTCTACTTCTTCCTTCAGGGCGTGAGAGCGCTTTGCAGTTAAAGGTCTTCCTTTTTGTCTGACCGACTGGTGATGAGGATCAATATTTAACTTATACGACATAACCTTGGGGTCAATCCCTAACATATCCTCGTGACTCCAAGCAAAGACATCCAAATTTGCTTGGAGGAAATCAACCAATTGGGCCTTTACATCAGGTGGCAAGTTCTTTTCGAGCTTGAGGCACTTTTCATCATCTGTCTCGCTGACACTAACTTTTTTGAGCTCCTCGATTGGCCTAATCTCCTTATCCACTTCCAGGTCACATTGGTCAAGATCGTGATTGACTTCGGTTGAGTTCAGGGCTCGAGGTTCTTCATTAGAAACCATATCAACCCTTTTGCCCTTTTCCTCGATCTTAGCAGCATCCTCATAACATCGTTGGGCTATGTACTGCTCACCTTGCACGTATCTGACTCCATTTGAGGTTGGGAACTGGACTATTAGTGTTCTGGTGGACATAATCAAGTCTAGGTCATTCATCGCTAGTCACCCTAGGACTATGTTGTAGGCCAAGGGGCAGTCCACAACCAGGAAGTTGGCTAAAATGGTGGATTGGCTATCCTTATCTCCTAAGGTGATAGGAAGTTTGACCCATCCTACGGGGGATATCGTGTCACCAGTAAAGCTAAAAAGAGGTTTGAGTGAGGGTTCAAGATCACTTCGAGTTAACTCCATCTGTTCGGAGCACTTCTTATACATGACGTTGACTAAGCTACCGGTACCTAGAATGATCCTTCACACCTCAACATTGTCGACCTTGGCTCTGATGACAATAGCATCATTGTAATGCACTTAGAAGCCGTCCTGGCTCTCTTAACAGGTCTGTTGGGCTTACAACCCGCAGACAAGATGTAGCTCACTTTCCACATGTATCACTCCTACGAGCTTCGTGAGGCCTCTGCGATGTGCGGTCCTCCATGGATTGTGTAAATGGTTCTGACCACCACCGTTTGCTCTTGTTCAGCACTCTGGGAAGACTATGCAGTCTGTTGTGGAGGTTGCTGTCCTATGAGTCGCACCACATAGTCTTTCAAATAACCTCTCCTAATGAGATCCTAGATCGCATCTTTAAGCGACTTGCATTCAGAGGTGGTGTGCCCAATGTCATTATGGTAGGCACAAAACCTGTTTGGATCACTATGCTTCGATGGGGTCATCAGGGACCTAGGTGACTTAAAATTCTCCTTGTGCTTCTCTATTACGTATATTCTCTCCAAAGTGTCAGACAAGATGCTGTAGTTGTCATAGTGACCTTGGGGTTTAGATCGCTCTATCCTAGCTTTCTTCATGGGCTAGAAACCTACATTATTGATCTAGCCCTTTCTATTTTTGCCACGATTGTTCCTTTTCCCATCCTAGCCAGAAACTGAGCCACTAGCTTCACCATTTCGTCCAAACTTTTTCAGACCAAAAGTTTCCTCCCATCGAATTTCTTTAGCAGCCCATTCGTAGAACTCCCTCAAGCTTTTCACCAGGGACTTGTATGTACTTTCGTATAGTTTCCCATCTCTGCGAAGCCCCACTGAGATCGTTGTCAAGATACTATCGTCGGAAGGACTCTCCATGTTGTTAACTTCACATCGAAATCTTGCGATGAAGTCCTTTAATGACACGTCCTTCTTTTGGAAAATGGTCACCAGGTGGTAGGATGGTGCAAGCTGCTTCTTAAGGGCCCTGTATTGGTCGATGAATTTATTCTGGCATTCCTTCGAACTGTTGATACTGTGAGCTGGAAGAGCTTTAAACCACGCTCGCGACACATCCCCGAGGGTAGTTGGAAAGACTCAATATTTGACTAGGGGATTGTTGGTCTGGAGGTCCATCTGGATGTTGAAAGCATCCAGATGATCATACGGGTCACTTTTTCTGTCATTTGGCGGGATGGTTGGGACCTTAAAGTGATGGGAGAAAGGTTCTGTTTCGATTTCCTTGGAAAGTGGAGTCCTCCCTTCATAATGACCTGACCGATCTTGGGTCGAGGGATATCTTTCCAACCTTCACACCCTCTGTATTAGTTCCTCGATCATCTAATCCTGAGTCTCGGATTGCTAGTTCTTGTCACTATCCTGGCCTACTTTCAAGCCTTCGGTGTGGTGCGAGCTCTCAGCTCATTGATTTCCACCATTCTTGCAAGCTTGTCATCCTCTCATTTTAGGTTGCGAACTGAACAAGTAACTTGAATCAGCCCTTCAGGATCCTTCCCCAGCCAGTCTTTGCCTTTGTGTCGGCGTCTCTACTTGTGGCTATTGAACCGCTTCTGTGCCTAGGGTGGCTCCACCTTGTTTTTGTGCCTTTTGGGTATGCACTTGGACTAATGCCTCAACTGCATTAGCAAGCCTCTTTACCGTACTCTTAAGTGCTTCCTAACGCTGACGCTGAGCCTATACACCATCAGCCTCCAGGAGGGCAGAGGAAGTACTCGCCAGGATTGGGTTTTCTGTCCTCGGGCATGTTTCGTTGCTGCTCTTCGCGACTGCCTAGTTGGTTAGTGACAACTCCCGAACTCCTAGTTACTCTTCCTCTTGCATTGTGATCAATCAACGAATAAATGAGAAAGCAGTCTGGTCCTACCAGGTGTGCCAAAATGTTGATAGTCAATTTTGGTAATCGGTCAACTAGGGATTTTGAGAACCAAACTGCTGCTAAGGTAGTAGGAAATGCAATAAAGTAGAGAAAGATTCAGAGGAAGGGAAGAAAGAACAAGGAGAGTTTTTATCATGATTCGACTAAAGTCCAGATGACCCCTACATCCACGGTGATTATATTAGCTTTGAGCAATTGCCTTTACTAAAATAAAAAAAAAATACATATATCAATGGCTATTTCTGCAGAGCTTCTGCATGTGTTTTTCTCTATGTCCCTATGTTATGGCTCCCCCTATCTATTTATAGAGGCCAGGAGGGTTACAAGCCGTAATTTATCATTGTAAAACTATAATTACTTCTGTGTTGAGCATTAAATGCTAGATTTCAAGTAATAAATGTGAGACAAATCATTGTTTGGAGGCTGAGTTGCTAGTTAGTAGAGTACTCAAACTATATCTATTAGATGTAAGTTGTTTCCAATGATACAGAGAGGAGCTCACTGCTGCTTCAGTCGGTTGAGGGTTGTGAGCTCGCACCGTGCGATCTGCAGCTTGGCTTTAGCGACCTTGTTCTGAGTTGGACCGCGCCTCTTTGCCTCAGTCTTGATTCTTTGGGCCTCCACTGATCCATTCCGTCAAATCCGAAAATGCCCATAACATATTTTATAATATCATTTCATATATGATTATATATAATTTATTCTTATTTAAATGATATATAGAAGAATTTTCATTTAACATTAAATTATTAAAAGGCATAATAAAGGAAGAGAGATAATAATGAGATTTTGTTATTAGTATAGTAAGGATAATAATAATTAAAAAAAGTGAGGATAATATAAGTACAAAAATGAATGTTTCTCCTTATATAATCCCAAATAAAAAAGTTGTTCAAAATAATTTTTGTTTAATTAGGTTTATTCTCTATAATTGATTATTGATCGATTTTAATCATCAAATATCTCTAAAAAATGTAATAATTAATTATAATAAATTATTTAATCTATAATTAATTATTGAGAATTTTAATCACTATAGTAAACAAGTAATTAATCTATGAATTTTGATTTATTTCATGTAAAATGGATTAGTGCAAATTATTTGTTTAAGTTCACTTCTGTTATGAGTATTTTTCGGGTTACTCGAAATGGACTAGCTGAGGCCCAATTAGTAGCAGAGCCCAGATGAAAAAGAGGCCCAGATTGCTTGGTGATTGAGGTCGCTTAGCAGGATACCAACTCACTACCCACGGACAAAGGATGCATGGCAAGGACGATGCGCAGGCCCATCTTATGAAGGAAAGCACTAGCTCAATGAGCGGAGAGCAGCACCTGGATCAACCTTCGGCAGACTTACCCTAGACAGACCTAGCAACGAGACTTGTTCATGACGAGTAGGTCATTTGATGCAGACCCAGGTCGCTAAGATAGTGAGCTGAGCACTAGTACGGAAGCCTAGTCATCAACTGAAGGCACATATTCCCAATTGATAGCTCAACCTCCGGAACCAACATATCAACCCCCAATAGTCCGACAATGATTTGCCCAGCATTTATTATCAGATGCCAAGCATTTATTGCCCAATGTGGCAAATATAATCATTTTGTTACTTGTCAAATCACACTTGTAACTATCCCTTCTCCTATAAATAGAAAGGGGGAGCCTCTGTAAAAGTAAGAAAGAAAGATTGCATGCAGACACTCTGCCGAAATAGTAATATAGCACTGTATCTCCATTGAACTAAATGGAAAACCTTCATAAAAAAGCTAATATAATTCAACATGGACGTAGGGACTGATTGGCTTTAACCAAACCACGATAAAGCTTCTAGTGTTTGCTATTTTTTTTCTCCTCCTGTCTTTCTTGCTAACGCACATTCTCAACTTGCAGTTTGGGGTGACACTGAACTTACACTTGTTGATCGAATTTCACCATCAACATTTTGGCACTATAAGGAGGGCCTCCACTGCATCCTTTTCATCTTTGACATACTGCTGTAACTACTATGGCGAGGGGAAAAGCCACCAAAAGCACAGAAGCCACCACTAACCAGCTTGAGAGTCAGTCACAGCCTCAACAGGATTCTGCCGCCCCTCATAATAGATGTTGTAGTTGGTACATCACCTTCTAATCCACACCAACCCACCACCCTTGAAGTGAATGGAGCACAAACTTGGTATCAGCGCTAAGAGGCTCTTGAAAACACTCTGAGGGAATTGGTAGACATGGTAAGAGCCCTGGCCCAAGCACAAGCCTAGGGCATACAGAAACAAGCAGAAGTCATTACGCTGGAAGGAGGATTCCAATAGCTAGGGCCTCAGCATGAAAAGCCTATTAGAAGAGAGTGCCAACGTGCCAGCTTCATTCATTCATCAAACTCGTAGCTAGGGTCAGAAGTCCATAGGATTCGTGAGGGTAAAAAAGATGATCAACAGTGTGTGAGCTCAGGCTAAGAAGAAAGTTCCTATAAGATGAACCATGGGCGTAGGTCGGATCGTCACTCACATGGCCATGGGCATAGCCAAAGGCACAGGACCTTAGACCACCATTCTTATAGTCAGCAAGATGATAGGAGCCGACGAACCACTAGTCCTCGGTCTGAAACTCAGGACCTTGTGATTGAAGAGCTACTTTAGAGGGTGAAGCAGCTAGAAAAGAGAACCGCAGCCCAAAGTAGCCAAGACTTTTATGAGGAAAGGATGCTGCTCACCAGAGAGATTAAAACAGAACCCTGGTTCAAGGTCCCCAACACCCTGCTATATAATGGAGACAGTGATCCATATAGCCATTTAGACACATTCAACATCCAGATGGACCTCCAAACCTCTAGCTTATTGGTAAAGTGCCGAGTCTTCCCAGCCACTCTTGGGGAGATACCACGAACCTAGTTTAGGAGTCTTATAGCTCACATCATTCACAGTTGGGAGGAATGCCAAGTGAGATTCCTTAACCAATATATGGTGCTAAAGAGACAATTCAGCCCATCCTGCCACTTAGTGATGGTCTTCCAGCAGAAAGACAAATTACTTAAGGACTATATTACCCGATTCTGATGCAAGGTCAGTAACATGGAGAACCCATCAGATGAAAGTATCCTTACAACTATCTCAGCCAGGCTTCGCAAGGATGGGAAGCTATATGAGGATATATACAAGTCCCCAGTGAAAAGCTTAGGTGAGTTCTACAAACGCACTACTAAAGAGATTCGATGGGAAGAAAGCTTTGGCCCGAAGAATCTTAACCAAAAAGAAGAGGTGAGTGGCTCCAACCAGGGCAAGAAGATAGCCGGCAGAGAGAGTAGCAGGGAGGGCCAGAAAGATGGCTCTAGAAGTCAAGCTATGAAAAAGCCAAAAATGGACGGTTACAACGTCAAGGTCGCTATGATAGTTACAATGTCTTGTCAAACACTCCCGATAGGATCTATGGATCAAGAGGGACAATGAAGACTTCGGGAAACCTAGACCCATAAAAGCTCCCCTCAAACAAAGAGATCAAAGCAAGTTTTGTGCTTACCACAATGAGATCAGGCACAACACCTCGGACTGTTGGGCATTAAAAGAAGCCATCATGGACCTGATCAAGAGAGGTCGCCTGAGGGATTATGTGGTGAGACCATTAGGACAGCGCCCCTACGTCCTCAACAACAAGGGTAGTGTTAGCAATAGTAGACCCTAGAGCACAAGGAAACACCTTTGGTGAGGACTATTTTCACTATTCATGGTAGACCTCACATCGCTAGCACCTCAAATAGGTTGCATGACCACTATTTATAGGCAGCAGGCCGTGTCCTGCTTGCGAGTCATGTGGAATGCAAAAGACTTGCCAAGAAAGCTAGAGTGACCTCAGAAAGCATCACGTTCATGGAAGAAGATGCATGAAAAGTCCATACCCTTACAATGACGTGATAGTCATCTGTTCTAAGACTGGTAACATTGATGTGAAGAGAATAATGATCGATAATGGTAGCTCCATCAATGTGATGTACAAAGGATGCTTCAAATAGTTGGGCGTGAGCACGAGCCAGCTGAATCCTTCCCCTGAGCCTGTATATGGCTTCATGCGAGACGGAGTAATACTAGTGGGTTAGATTAGATTATTGTTCACTTTGGGAGATCTAGACCGTTAAGTAACCGTAATGACAGATTTCCTAATTATAGACTACCCCTCAGCCTACAACGTGGTGCTAGGTCGACCTGCCATGAATGACCTGGACGAAGTCACATATATTAAGATGCTTACTATTAAATTCCTAACCCCTAATGGAATTGAATGCGTATGGGGAGAGTAGCAAACCACTTGGTGCTGCTATGAGGAGGCAGTCAAGCTTGGAACGCAAGCAAAGAAGGTGCATGTGGTATCCATAGGTGTTATAGGTGAAAATTAGCTTTAAAGAATGAGCCCAACAGAGACTAAGTTACACAACTCACTGAAGATGCCCAACGAGCACCACCTCGCACATCGTTAGGAAGTGACATAACAAGGTCATCATGAGACCAGCTCGATAAGCAACCAACCATCCTGCTCGAGCTCGCTATGCTACAGGGACAGCATCGAGCTCACTAAACGATCTGCCACAACGTTCCGGAGCCGAGAATCTCTGCTCGGGAGGACAGACATCTCGCTCAATAAAGCGAGACCATGAGATAAACACACATACACTAGTCTATAGCCGACAAGAGAGGCCTACCCAGTAGAAAGAAGGCTGCAATAGGTGAATTGCAGGAGTTTTATTATCTTTCACTTTTATTTCTTGATGTAACATAACTATAGCTTGTAATTATTATATGTAACTCTTCCTTCCTCTATAAATAGGAATACATTGTTAGAAGAGGGAGGAGGCCGAAAAACTTATAAGCAAAAGCTCTGTAAAAATCTCCTTTCATATATTAATGAAAGCTCCGTTGTGGACGTAGGGTTTGATATAACCCAGATTTAGCTGAACCACTCTAAAAGATTACATGCGCCCCCATCTTTCTTCCTCTTCACCATCACCATTATCCTCCAACACATCATTTACACCAGAAAATAGCTTGGGGTTCAAGAATTACACACCTGTTGGTAGGAATTTGGCAGAACCAAATTTCATCGTCAACATTTTTGGCGCTAGAAGGAGGGCCCATATATTGTCTACATCTATTTCCCTGGAACATCCATTTCTACAATAACAATGGTAAGAGGAAGAACCACTCAGAGTTCGACTGCTCCTATTTTTCAACCAGTGGACGCTCCCATCGTAGGGGCTCACTAGCATTCTACTGCTATCCCTGGAACTGAAGAGGCACAAATGCCTGGCCAGCCCTAACCAGCACTTGAAAATATGGTAAGAGAGTTGGCTAAAACTGTTAAAGAATTGGCACAGGCTTAAGCCCAAGATGCTCAAAGACAAGAAGAGATCATGACATAACTCCAATAGCTCTGCAGAGAAGCTTAGAAGGAAACTCATGAAGATCACAATAATCAGCAACTGGAGGGCTCGCAATGAGCAGAAAGCTCCACCTCTCAACCCGAAATAAGGGATCGAATAATGGAGGAAGTCCTCCAAAGGCTTAAACGGCTAGAAGAATGCCCACAGCCTCAAAGCAACCAACCTAGCTATAAGAAAGGCTCACCATTTTCTATAGAGATCAAAATATAGCCTCTCCCATAGAAACTTAAAGTGCCCACAATCCCGCTATATAACGAGAATAGTAACTCGAGCGACCACTTGGATGCATTCAATATCCAAATGAATCTTCAAACAACTGATCCCTTAGTGAAATGCCATATCTTTCCGGTCACATTAGGAGGAATACCTCGGGCATGGTTCAAAAACCTTCCATCTCGTAGCGTCAGCAGCTGGGAAGAATGACAAAGGAAATTCATTGACCAATACCAGGCGCTGAAGAGGCAGCTCACGCTTCCTTACCATCTCGCAATGATCTTTTAGCACAAGAATGAATCATTAAAAGACTATATAGCCAGATTCAGGCATGAAGCCAAGTTCGTGGAAAACCCTTTGGAGGAAAGTATCTTATCAACAATCTCGGTAGGACTCCGCAAAGATGGAAAGCTGTATAAAAGCCTCTACAAGTCCCCAGCTCGAGACCTCACTAAATTCTACAAGTGAGCTACCAAACAAATAAGATAGGAAGAAACCTTCAGAACGAAGGAACCCAAGTAGAAAGTGGACACTAACAGTTCCACTGTGAGTAAAAAGAGGAATGATGAAAGTCACATTCATGACCCCAGTCCCTAGCTCGTAAAGAAGGCAAAGGCCCCCGTGACTTGGAGGTCGCTTTGAAACTTACAACATCCTATCAGACTCGCAAGATAAAATTTTTACTACAGAAAGGCACAACAAAGACTTTGGAAGGCCCAGACCAATGAGAGTGCCCACCAAGTCTAGATATCCAAGCAGATTTTATGCCTTTCACAATAAGGTTGGACACACCACCTCAGAATATTGGGCACTAATAGATGCCATAGTAGACCTCATCAGAAGAGGCCGATTATAGGATTACGTGATAAGGCTGTCAGAGCAGCAAGCTCAACAGGCTCAGCAAATCGCTAACTGAGAGTCGGAGCCCTCCATCAGAACCATATTCTAATCCTATAACATTTCCTTAAGACTAATGATAATCTCGAAGTTGTATGAATCGTGCTATGTTGGATCAATGTAATTCATAGCCAATTGTCCAAAAAGCACTACCCAGACAATGAGTTTTCACTCCGCCATTACAAGGATACATCTGGGGGTAAGACACATGAGGCCTACCCCGTCGATACATCCAGAATAGAACATATCCCACAAGCTAGAACCAAGAATGCAAATTCCTCGACTACTGAGCAATAAGATTACTATCTCACTAAGCAACAAGATTGTTGTAAGGTTGAGCAACAAGATTACTATCTTGCTGAGCAACAAGATTGCTGCCTTGCTGAGCAATGGGATTACTGCAAGACTGAGTAATGAGATTGCTGCGAGACTGAGCAACAAGCTTGCTGTGGTATGGACGTGTGACCTCATTTGATGACAAGCTATCTTCTCGTTACTGGAAAACTACACTGAGGGTGAGACAGCCCCAAAACGTACCTCGCATCTGAAGGTGAGACGACCCAAGAGCCTTCCTCAATAGCACACTCAGATCAAATAGTGAGCAACAAGCTCATCACATCACAAGGATGCTGAAGTAAACTTGCTACAACTCTCATGCTACTAAGTATCTGCAGCTAACATGTGGACACTAAGTCGAAGCTCACATGCAAACTCTCATCAGGCACCATTCACATGCAACCTGACTATTGCTCATCATGAACCAAGAATCAGACAACAAGGAGCAGCAGAAAGTTAAAGACACACCCGATTGGTCAGAAAGTATTTCATTAATCATCATGCATATACAAACAATGGTGCACGAAGCATCCAATACAACTTTCAGAAGCTACACAGAAGACCTCATACACTGAAAAGCCTCAACGAGGTAAGATTACATCAGAAGAAGAAGAAATAAAGAAACAAAGGTAAAATATTGAAAGCCTAATACTACCATTCCGACAAGAAAGTGGAGAGCTAACTACAGGGAGATAAACTCCCGCCAACAGGAAGACTAGCAACTCCACTCCTATAGTCTTCCCATCCCTAGCCAATGGTTCCTCTTGGACCAGACCTAGTGCCACTCCAAAAGGCACCAAAGGTCCAGCCGGTGATGTTGGATTCTATGGAAGGAGCTGGGGAAGATAACTCCAGATTTGCACAAGACTCCCCAGGAGCTCACAAGACAGATCGTATAGTAAAGCCACGTGCAACAGGCTATCCATGTCTCCAAAACAGGCCATCCATGTCTCAACAAGCTTCATCAGAAGCCAAAATATCAAAAACACAAGGGGCTCAACAGACTCCTTCATTAGACTCTTCTGAGAAAAAGAAAGAAAACCCTCAGGGTATAAAAAGACCACCCCAATCCACTGAAAAATCCAGAAGACATCTAGTTGATCTTAATCTAACGGCCCAAAGCAAATGGTAATGCCATGCCAACGGCCAAAAATTACAAACAATAGAAAGCATGGCCTAAAGTAGAATGAAAAGATAGAAAAGAAACCTGAAATGAAAAATTAGGCAAAGACTTTGACTACAGGCAAACCCTTGGAAAAATTACAACTCCTAGTCTGCAAAGCAAATTGAGAGTTAGGGGGCTTATGTTATGGGTGAAAATCATATTTAAAGAATGAGCCCAGTAGAGACTAAGTTGCATAGCTCGCTAAAGACACCCAGGGAACACCACCTTGCACATCGCTAGGAAGTGACATAACGAGGTCATATGAGACCAGCTCGATAAGCAGCTAACCATCTTGCTCAAGCTCACTATGCTATAGGGACAGCATCGAGCTCACTAAGCAATCCACCATGGCGGTCCTGAGCCAAGAATCTCTGCTCGAGAGGATGGACATCTCACTCGACAAAGCGAGACCACGAGATAGACACACATAGACTAGTCTACAACTAACAAGAGGGGCCCACCCCACAAAAAGAAGCCTGCAACAGCTGAATTGTAATAGTTTTATTGTCTTTCATATTTATTTCTTGATGTAACACAACTGTAGCTTGTAATTATTATATGTAACTCTTCCTTCTTCTATAAATAGGAATACATTGTAAGAAAATGGAAGAGGCCGAAAAACTTATAAGCAAAAGCTCTATAAAAATCTCCTTTCATATATTAATAAAAGCTCTGTCGTAGACGTAGGGTCCAGAACTGCCCGAATTTAGCTGAACCACGTTAAAAGATTGTGCATGCCCCCATCTTTCTTCCTCTTCACCATCTCCATCATCCTCCAGTTGCACATCCTTTACCCCAGAAAATAGCTTGGAGTTCAAGAACTACACACTCATTGGTAGGAATTTGGCAGAACAAAATTTCACCGTCAACAAGAGGAGAGCCCTGAGCCATGAGAACCAAAGGGGCCAGCTATGACCTCGACCCCCATGAGGTAGACATTGAACAAGCTACTGGTCCGATTGAAGAGCTCGAGGAAGTGAAGGTCAGTGAAGAGGATACAGAGAGATGCCTTAAGTTAGGGAAGAACTTGCTACTCGATACAAAAGTTTAGTTGACTAAATTCTTCAAGCATAATCTGGATGTCTTTGCCTGGAACCATGAAGATATGATAGGCCTTGACCCCAGGGTTGTGTCGAATAGGCTCAATATTGACCCCCGGTATAAGCCAGTCTGCTAGAAGAGAAGGTCAATGATTGCTGAGCACTGAAAGAAGAGGTAGACAAGCTGTTAGCAAACAAGTTTATTTGAGAAGCCTACTACCTCACTTGGGTTGCCAACCCTATCCTTGTGAAAAAGAAAAATGGAAAGTGGAGGATATGCATAGACTTCACTGACCTAAACAAGGCATGCCCAAAAGATAGCTTTCCTTTATCGAGGATCAATTAACTTGTAAATGCGATAGCATGGCATGAACTCCTCAGTTTTATGGATACTTACTTGGGATATAATCAGATCCCAATGGCTGAACAAGATGAAGAACACACCTTATTTATTACCGATCATAGGTTATACTATTATAAGGTAATGCCCTTTGGGCTTAGAAATGCAGGGGCAACTTACTAGCGATTGGTGAACCTAATGTTTAAAGAGTATATCGGAAAAACAATGGAGGCATACATGGATGACATGATGGTGAAATCTAAGCAGTTTGCCAATCACGTCTGCGATTTGGACAAAATGTTCCAGATTTTGAAGAGGTACTAAATGAAATTAAACCCACTTGAGTGTGCATTCAGAGTTACCTCAGGAAAGTTTCTCAGCTTCATGGTGAACAGTAGGGGGATCAAAGCAAATCTGAAAAAGATTAAAGCTCTCCTCAACATTTGATCCCCCACTGGAGTCAAAGATGTGTAGAGCTTGAATGGCCAAGTCGCGATGCTTAGCAAGTTCATCTCAAAGGCAATGGACAAATGCGTTCCCTTCTTCGACATCTTGAAGAAGACAAAGAAGTTTGAATAGATGTAAGAATGCGAGGTCGTCTTTCAAGAACTTAAATAGTATCTCAGATGAGCTCCACTCTTATTTAATTCAAAAGAGGGTGAGAAGCTGATTTTATACTTAGGGGTATCCCAACACACCCTTAGTGCAGCCCTAATGTAGGAGGATGGAGGAGCCCAGCTCCTTGTCTATTGTGTGAGTAAAAGACTATTGGACGCTAAGATGAGATACTTGCCTATGGAAAAGCTCGGGTACTGCCTGGTCATGGCATCAAGGAAGCTATGACCCTATTTCCAAGCCCACAGCATAAAAGTTCTCACCCAATTTTCACTTAGGCAAGTCTTACAAAAGATGGATGCTTCAGGCTGATTGCTTAAATGGGCAATTGAGCCCGCCTAGTTCAAAATCAAATATAAACCCAAATCGACGATCAAGGGGTAGGCTCTGGCCAACTTCATCATGAAATTTATGAGGCCCATGCAAGAAGAGGTTGAAACTTCAAAAGCCCCGTGGTGGAAACTATATGTGGACAAGTCGTTGAGTAATCAAAAAGATGGAGGAAGAGTACACATCATTAGCCCAGAGGGACATAAAATCCTCTGTGCTTTGAGGTTTGATTTCCAAGCTACTAATAACAAAGCTGAGTACAAAACATTGTTAGCCAGGTTAGACTAGCCAAGGAGGTGCGAGCTGAAAGACTAAGGATCTTCAGTGACTCACAGCTAGTTGTTTACGATGTGAGGGGTCAATATCAAACCCGAGGGTCAAAGATGACTAAATATCTCCAAAAAGTCTAAGAATCATTAAATTCTTTCTAGCAATACGAAGTCAACCAGGCATCGTGAGCTCAAAATGCACACGCTGATGCCTTAGCTTGCCTAGCTACAACAGAAGATGCTGACTACTTCGAGGTGTTCCTAGTTGAAACCCTTTCATCCCTGAACATTGAGCAAAATGATGTCATGATGATGATTGCCAAAGCACCAGGCTCTTTGATGAACCCGATCCTGGATTATTTACAATATGGCAAGCTACCAGAGGATAAGCTCGAGGTGTGACAACTACAAGCTCAGGCAGCTAGATACTACATCCACGATGACATGTTACATAAAAGGGGGTTCTTGACCCCACTTTTGAGATGCATTGATAGCAGTGACTGTGATACAGTCCTGAAGGAAATCCATGCGGGACATTGTGGAAACCACGTTGGGGGGCTATCTCTGGTTCAAAAAGCTCTTCAATAGGGGTTCTACTGGCCCACAATGAAGTAGGATGCTATTAGCCTTATAAGAAGGTGCGATAAATGCCAAAGATTCATGAACATCCCAGAAGCTCTACCAGCTTACTTGCAACAGATGGTCAGTCCATAGCCCTTCACGATCTAGGGCATGAACCTAATTGGACCTCTACAAACAGCCCATGGCAATTGCAAACATGTAGTAGTGACTATAGATTATTTCACCAAGTGAGTAGAGGCAAAAGAGCTAGCCAAGATCTCATCTGCTAAGATCGAAAGGTTCATGTGGAGCAATATTATTTGTAGATTTGGAGTCCCTCAACAGAGCGTGACCAATAACGGGACCCAATTCAAAAGCAAGTAGTTTATCCAGTTTTGCAATGGCCTAAAAATCACGAAAAGCTTCTCAGTCATGGATCATCCGTAGGCCAACGGCCAAGTTGAGGCTATTAACAAGATTACTAAGTGAATCTTGAAGGCCAAGTTGGAGGCCAAAAAAGGGGAGGCCAAAAAGGGGGCATGGCTGGATGAACTGCCAAAGGTATTATAGGCTTATAGAACCATAGTATGTAGTGCCACTGGAGAAACCCCTTTCTTGATGATATATGGATGCAAAGCAATGATTCCTGCAGAACTTGAAGTAGCCTCACAGTAAAGGGTTACTTTCAACCTTGAAGACCATGATTAACTGCTCGCCATGAATCTGGATCTTGTAGAAGAAATAAGGGAGAAAGCCTACCTTAGAATCGTGACCTACCAACAGTGCGTAGCGAGGTACTACAATTGAAGAATGCAAGCTCGAAGTTATAAGCCCAACGATCTTGTTTTGCATCTTATCCTTCCGGGAGCACGTAAAGTTGGTGAGGGGACCCTAGGACCCAACTCGGAAGGCCCATACATAATTAAAAGAGTTATCAACAATGGGGCATATCATTTAGTGGATATGGAAGGGATGGAATTCCCCAAGCTTGGAATGTTGAAATCTTTGCTAATATTATCAATAAAGCCCCCCATTGTTTGTAAATATTAGTAAGTGTAAATATACATGTAACTCTTTGAATTTTTATGTATATAAAATAAAGGCTTCAATAAAGTCCTACACAAGAAGTGGTGTATTATGTAAAGATTGTTTGTCATAGGGATTCATCAAGTTTTCATTCTCACACCAAAGTTTATCATCTGGCATATGTGAATACAAAAATGAAAGAAAAGCAAGTAAAAGTTCATTCGATACTTGGTGAGATAAGTTCATACAAAGTTCAAATTACATTTCAAAATCCAAAAGAGGAAAGCAAAATTACAAAGCTCTTAGCCTAAGGAGCTGGAGCATCAAGAGTTAGACCCTCTTGAGATTGGGGACCTAGGAGAGGAGTATGAGGAACGTCCACCGCAGGAGTACTAATAGCTTCAGCGATCTGGGAACCACCTTCCCCTTGGGCAATCCCTCCCAATAGGAGAAGCTTTAATGCCAGAGCCTGCTTCCTTTCTAAAAGAACCATCCCGA
This sequence comes from Saraca asoca, assembly GCA_026873985.1. Classification (NCBI taxonomy): domain Eukaryota; kingdom Viridiplantae; phylum Streptophyta; class Magnoliopsida; order Fabales; family Fabaceae; genus Saraca; species Saraca asoca. Next base: position 3,864 of record JANHAO010004370.1, on the reverse strand, counting down.
GCAGCCCTCCTCTTGTAACATTTAACGGCCTCGATAGCTTGCTGGCTAAAGAAGGAGAAATCCAACTCTGGGTGTTGCTCCCACAAAGTGTAGAAGAAGGCAGCACAAGTCTTGGTTTCCACTCTCTTTATCAATGAAGCAGTCTCTGCCTTACCTTAGTAGCCTCCTTCTTTGCAAGAGCAACTTTCTACTTGGTTGCCTTTAACTCCTTTTCATCGACCTCAGCTTGTTGCTCTATCGTTTTAGCCCACTGCTTCATAGATCCAGCTTGCTGCTCTGTAACTTTAGCCAATCTCGCTGTGAGCCCAGCTTGGTTAGCGAGTAATTCCAATTCGATCTTTGCCTTAGTCAGGTCATTGGTGGTAAGGCCAAGATTCACTACAGCAGCCTCACAATCTACTTCTGCACAGGATGAGATAGTCTCAGCATTCTTAACCTTCTTTTTCAAGTCCAGCACCTTGGTAGAGGCAACGACCATCTTGCTCTCAAGGTCCTTCTTCTCCTTGTTGAAGGCTATAAGCACTTTATCTATTTTCATCATAGTAAGCAAACCCTGAAAAGCCAAAAGCCAAGTGAGAGTGTGGAACAAGCAAAAGAAATGAAGTGAAAAGGCTTCACTTACCACCAAGTTATGGTGAGTTGTATAGCCTACCCACTTCCCAAGGGTAAAACTCCTCGGCCTCCAACACTTGAATTCTGTCGTGGGACCCTAGAATCGTGTCGATGTTATCGATAAGAACCTTAATGTACTCCTTTGTCTTGGAGTCTAGTTCAATGATAGCTCTGCGACCTTAGCCTTTGATGTGGCTTATTTTCGAGGAGCAACCTTTTTCTTCCATTTCTCCACCCTTCATCTTTTGAAAGAAGACTTAGGAGGGGTGGCGACCTCAATTTCAACTGTTGCCTCAAGTTGAGGGGTAGGAATTGGCTCTTGCGAAGATGTTGTAGTTGGAACCAAGGGTTAACTTTTAGTAGTAGGGGCTATAACCACTTTAAGGTCTGGAGAGATCTCCTCATGATCGGACGGTGGTGACCTTAGGATAAGCTCCAACATCCTATCATAATTAGCAAAGTTGGTTGGGTGAACTAGTATCGCTAGGCGAATACCTATCTCCCTGGTAACTTCAATACCTTTGGTTGGGGCAAGCTTATGAAAACAAAGGAGGTCCTTATCGAAATGAAAGTCATTTTCGAGATTGTTTGAGCCAGCAAACTGATCTAAGACCCCTATCTCTTCAACATGCAAAGTTGGCTTTCTGCCAGTCCCATCTGTAAAATAAGACAAGTTAGAATTAGAATTGGATGAGAGTAAACTATTGAGCTCGTGACTCTAAGCTTGCTTACCAGGAGTAACGACAAATCTAAATTTTTTGAGATTGCACAGGGAGGTGCACAAAATATAAAACCAATGGGTTCTATAGTGCCCTATGTTAGATTTCCCTTTGGTGTCCCTTCGCGACAGGATATTTTTATGCGTTGTCGATCGAGCTGTGAGGTAATAAAGCCCATTCAATGCTCTTGCACACCTAAGTTGAACAAGTAGCACAAAACATCAACTGAAGGTGGTGGGAGACCATTGCCTAAATAAATCAATGCCAGGGAAATGAGCTGAGTGTAGGAATTGGGAGTGAGCTGAACTGGGCTAAGTCTCATTTTGTTCAGGAAATCAATGATAAAGGGGTGTATTGGGAACCTAAGCCCTGCAACGAAGTGCGGGAAATTGATAGTAACAAACCCCATGGATGGATAGGCCGCATAGTCATCCGGAGAGGGTATCATAAGGTTGCATCCTCTAAGGAGTCGATATGTCCGGACTACGGACTAAAGCTCGTGAAAATGAATGGATGAAACATAAAGATCGAACACATGATGACCAGGTCACGAGTTGCAGCAACCTTGTGGACCCCAACAGGATCATGATGAGCAGCAAAGTCCCCAATGACCTTCCCACTCCTTAAGGTCACTTCACTGGGATGTCATGTTAGCCTCACATTCTGGGCTGTGGAGCCAGGTTTGTCATCTTCGTTCCTATTTTGGTTGTGGCGTCGTCCGTGACCTATACCCATCTACAAAAAAGGAAAAAGATCAGTCAAGTCGCTATAACCAAACCCTACCTAATCCCTAAAACTAAGGCTAATAACTTCCTATGTGACAGGCCATGAACACCCTGAACCATCCATCTACGACCTAGACTCCAATAGATAAGATTCAATTATGAAGTCTGAATAACGGATGCTAAACTTCAAATGGTGACCAGAAAACCAAGGGTCCACTAACAGAGCCAATCGAATAAATCAAACCAAACAAAAGAAATTCATAAACAATCAATCTCATCCAGCGCTCTCATCTCTTAAATAATGACAGGAAAACAGGCCTTACAAATTATAGAGCAGAGAAATCCAAAAGTGTCAAAATGGAGCATTCACCATGACTAACTAAAGCAAAAAATCTGAGACCGCACACAAGGATGCTTTCCGATAAACAAGGATCTAGTAGCAATCTGGGAACAGAGATGATGCCGACAACAATGGAGGACAAAATGCGATTGCAGCAGTTACCGGAGGAAATGTGCAGAGAGAGTTCTGAAACTTCAAGTTTGAAATGGCAAGTGAAAGGGAAGGGATAAGCCTTTTCAAGTTTATAAAGCATTCAGATCACTATTAGATTTGGGAACCCATCAACTACCCACAATCTGACGGTTTGGCAAGCACTAGCAGCTAGCTGACAATAACAGCATGCACGGGTACCTAAGATAGAGGTAATCATGATAGCTAGCTGTGAGGAAATTGAAAAGTCACCTGCAAAGCAAGTGGAGATATGCCAAGTGACTCATGAAGTTGTAAATCACAGGTAATGGGTCATGATCATCGACTCCAAGACCCCATGTCCAAGAAGTGCCTCGCACACCAAACTCTTGTGTAAGGAGAATTCAAACCTTGTCTCCAAGAAGTGCTAGCTATGCACCAAACTCTTACGCGAGTTACATCCAAGAAGTGCCTTAAGCACCAAACTCTTGTGTAGACAACTCAAACCTTATGTCCAATGAGTGCTAGCCATGCACCAAACCTTTGTGCAAGCTGCTGATAAATGAGTAAAATGCCTATAAATATGTTGATTATCACCTATTGATTGGTTATTAATTTGTAGTTTTTCTACACTTTTTGTCTTAGTTTAGTTTGTTTATTCTTGGTACTGCTGTAGTTTGCATTTGTCTTTTTAGGTTAGCAAAAGAAGTTTTAAAACGAGGATGAAAGCCAAAGTTTGGAGCACACTTGGATCAAGAAGAAGCTAAGGAAGAAGATGTGAAAAGTCCAAGATAATTTGAAGAAAAACATGAAGCTAGCACCGAACACAGCCTGGCCATGTCCTGAAGCACGACCGTGTTTAGTGCAACAGCTAGCAATCTTCTAGAAGACATCCAGCCCGAAACACAGCCAGCCTATGTCCTAAAGCACGACCATGTTCCAAGCTTGAAAATTGTTATAAATAGCTGACCTGAAGACACAATTAAGCATTCATTAGTTTCCCTTAATTAGGATTACTTAGAGCACAAGTTTCTTGATCTTCTTGAGAGTTTTTTGAGTTTAATTTAGGATTCCTTCTCTATTTTAAGTTCTTGCAACAACCTGGTTTATTTTTATCTCAGTTTTCTTATTTCTTCTTTATCTTTTCTTTCTTTGTTTTAAACCTTATGCAATTTATCTCATTAATGAATATGATTTTTATTTCTATCATGTCGAGTAGATCTTTATTCTAGGATTGGGAATAACCCAATTATAATTCTTTAATGTTATTGATTTGTTTTCTATTGTGATTACCTGATTTAATTTGATTCAACTATTATGCCTGCTATGTTCTTGATAA
>JANHAO010004369.1:0-24315 GCA_026873985.1 Saraca asoca | reverse complement strand
ACTACCGGTAGCCCCACATCCAATGTCCCATACCACCGATGTGAGATACGCAAGTCTCATGGGTTGTTGGCCAGCAACACATGGCCTGTATGCACGTCTCGCAAGCTACATACAAGTCTGCTCATGTGGTTTCCTTCAGCTATTCGTTATCCTTCGCTGCTACTCTACTACTCCATGAACATGGACTCAACACCTGCCTGGTGCCTCCACGAACACTTGAACATGATACCTTGATGGTATCCCCCTACCACGGCCGATACGGTTGAACAAAGAGTTATCCGTCACTCTTGTTCTAGCTTTCCACCTGCCCGTGCTCTTGAAGGTCATTACCACAAGCTCCTCTTGTGACTAAATACCAACACTCTTAAAGCAAAGTGAGCTATTGCCGCAAATTGTCCCCGTGACTAAGTGAAAGATTCTGCATGCAAGAACTTCACAGTTAGATTAATAAAAATGTAGGTGTAAGGCAGCTGCTCCTCAAACATGCTACTACGCCCTCCGGCTCCTCGATAGACTCCTCCTCAAAGGATTTGTCAACTTTGCTCATCCCTCCCAATGTGCCTTGTCCACTACCTCCATTGTTCCTATGTGGGGTGATACCCTCGAACCGCACAGCTCTTTTGCGTGAGTAGATCCCCGGTAGGGAAGAGACCTACCACGCTTCGCCACTGTCTCACTACTCTTGCGAGTCTAGGCATCGGATTACACCGATCCTAGCCACCTCCCTATCAACTTCTTCATCGCTACCCTCGTTGCCTTATTCCCTTTCCGCTTGAAGTTTAACTTGTAAGGCATCTAGGGAAGCCTTATGTAGACATTCCGCCACTCTATGAGGTCCTTTGCACAAGAAACAGGTCAGGGTCTTGGACTTCCCTTTATTTGTGGATTCTTGGGACAATCCTAAGTTTTACGAACGAGATGGGGCTCCTCCTCCCCCACTCTTGGAATTGCTACTCTTGCCTGACTGATCGCCACTAGCAGTATTCGAGCCTCTTCTATTGGACTTGTTTTGAGGAAAGCCAATGTTGCAGTTAGACAAGCGTTCAGCTGCAGTCACCACTTCAGAGAGGCTCTCAAATCTCCTCCATTGGAGTTCCATAGCCGCTTCATGCGAAGACCTTCCATGAAACAAAATAGCTTATCCTTCTCAGTCATATCCTTAATATCCAACATAATGGTCGTGAACGCCTTCACATAGTCCTTCACTGATCCCATCTGTCTCAAGTCCCTTAATTTCCTCTGAGCCTGATAGCCCACATTCTCAGGATAGAAATGCACCTTCAATTCCTACTTGAACTCTTCCCAGGTATTGATACTACATCTTCCCTCCTGAATAGCCTAATACTTAGTCCTCCACCAGACCTTGGCATTGTCTGTGAGGTACATGGTCGCTCGATTCAGCTGTTCTCCCTTTGAAGTAATGCCAGCTGCTTAGAAATATTAGTCTATATCAGACACAAAATTCTCGACCTTCTGGGCATCCCTCTCCCCCGTATATGGCCTTGGTTCGAGGATTTTCACTTTCCCCTTTCACTCTGAGGCACCACCCTCTTACGAACCATTCCCTATAGCGATCATCAAAACCTTCATGGAGGCAACTATATCACTTATCTCAGCACGAAGAGTGGCTACTACATCCTTCACCTCGGTGGTAAGGTCCTTCATAGCATCCCCTAATTCTTTCTGATTGCTCTCAATCATAGAAAGCCACTCGATGAATTACGGATATTCACTAGTCCCTGTGCCTTCGACTCCCATGCCGACTTCGAGATTCAAGACTCGATTTTCAAGAGATTCCCAATTCATGGCTCTTTGAAATAGTTCAGGGACCTCTTCATTTTGTAAGTTTCTTACGGCCCCGGCTACTCTTTCGAGGTTCCTAATTGCTATCTCAATTGCATCAAAGTGTTCAACGGACATCATTTTCCTCGACATAGTGGCGTATAAACAAGATGCAGTGGAAAACAAAGAAGCGTGGATCCAACCACGCTCTGATACCAATTGTCACGATCCGAAAGCTCCTTTAGTGGAACGTGTGGCACTTAGACTCTTTGCAACTCTTTGCTTGGCACTTAATCACTTAGTACCTGAGAATAAGCCAGCCAATCGATCATACACCTTCTAAGTTTCGAAAATAATGGGCAATACCCATAATTTCATAGCACATTGAGTTAACCATAAGCAACAAATCACATAAAGCACATAACAACCAAATCACATAAAAAGGCAACCAAGTCATTCACATAGACATTTAAGATGTGTTCATGTAGTTCGAACAATGCGGATGAATGCGACCAAAAGTAAAGAAATTCTATAGGACAATATTTAATTGAAGAGGGGCTACCTCTTTTATTCACATATAAGAGCCTCGATTACAGACTCTCAAGTGTGTAGGGGAGGCTATAGTCACACACTCGATCCCCTAGATAAGAGCCTTGGTGCCCACCCTGGGTGACCGGACCCTTCCCCCCTAAAGAGCATTTTGAGCCAAATCCCTAATGACAAGAGTAGACATACTTTTCTGAGTTGACATAAGGACTTTTCTCTCAACTCCTAAGGGTTCTAAAGTGCCATAATACATCGACATGAAGATAAAAATCCAAGGATCACAACCATGTACTTTCCTACTCATACTGGATAAGTTACCTTGGTCAAAATTATATAAACGCCCTCAAAACGGGGAAAAATTGAAAAAATAATCTACATTAGGATTTTCCTCCAAATTTGCGCCACATGGTCCTCTTTTCATGCTTGATTTTTGTGCAAAGTTTTGTTCAAATCCAAGCACGTTTGCCTTGCCAAATTTGGGTTACAAGTCCTGAACTGTGACATCTGACATTAATTGCTGACGCCTAGCATTAAATGCCTGATGAGGTGAAAATAATCATTTTGCTATTTGTCAAATTACACTTGTACCCTTCCATACTTCTATAAATAGAAGAGGGAGATCATTATAATAGATAAGTGAGAAAATTACATGTAGAAACTATACCAAAATAGTGAGAACACTGAGATTGTAACTCTGAACTATACAGAGAAACCATCATTCAATAGTGAATACAAATCACCGTGGACGTAGGGGTCAAGTTGGCTTTAGTCAAACCATGATAAAATACTGTGTTCATTGTCCTTCCTCCCTCTCTTCTCCTTTTTCCCATTTTTGCTTGCATTATCTTCCTGCAGTCTAGGGTTGTTGCTGAATTGTCTCTATTAACTAAAATTTGGATCCACTAAATCAGATTTTACCATCAACATATATTGAATAAGAATATGATTATATTCTAATGTTAATACAACTAAAATTTAATTCTAAATTATATACAAATACATCAATTTAGAGTATATATAAAATAAATTAGTATTACATATATGTTAATAAAATATTGAATTAAAAATTACTCTTTTATTATTTTAATGATTCTGATTAAATAACTAATAAATGCTTTATTCACAATCTTAATATGTAATCTATTCAAGAATCTTGATTTTCATGATGAACATAGTTCTAATTAAAATTTAAAGAATTTGATAGATAAAATCATCTTATTAAAGTATCTCCTATCATAAAAATTAAGATAAATGTCATAGGAAATAATAGTACATCTAAATTTAGCATCAACATTGCCAAATGTTTCGTACATGTATGTGTAGTTGGATTCATATAAAGGATGAACATAATTATAACTCAAGATCTGATTACACCTTATCATCTACTTTTAGCTAAATAATGCTAATTAAAAAGAAATTTAAATTGATGTTTCAACAATGAAACAATTTTTCTACAAACAATCCTATGATCATCTAAAAACCCCATTTAAAAATCATGCACGAAAGTATATGTATAGTCATGAAGATATGCTTACTCGTTCTGCAATCACAATCTCCACATACATTTGAAAACTATAATTCAACAAGAAAATTAAATAATTGAAAACATGATATTCGACAACACAATAATAAGTATCAAAATATGCTACCATGAAAATATATTCATCATTACATAATATGAAAGAAAATCAATAAGGATTTCTAAAATTTAACAATGCTCCATATGGAAAAGTATTCAACTGTATCCTAAAGGGCAACTCCAAGAGGGAACCTCCACAATATAGTCATGATCTATTTAACACGTTTATCAGATTCTCATACTATCATCCAATCCCATTACATATATCTCTCCATTATATATTCACAAGTGCACTCGCAGGTTCCCAATGAATTCTCTAATGGATTCAGTATCTCAAATCAATTAATTTAACATATTAGGTAGCATAAATCTCAAAACAACAACATTTTTATAACACAATATATAAAAGTTCTTGTTCAAGTAAGCAATGTTTATCAAACATACATGAATTTGCCAAAGCATTTTCATATCCAATTTATCACCTAAAAAAATAGAATCATCAATTTTAATAACATAAGGCAAGATGAAAATGCATAATTTTATCATGGCAAACCATTTCATATATACATACAACATATAAATATGCTTTTGAAACTACCTTAGTATATACGAAAATCCTATTATTTTAAAGGATTTATAATATTTTCTATAATAAATTTACTTCATATTTTTAAATAGGACTTAGATTATCCATTCACCATAGACACTCCTTAGGATAATCTATTCGCTCCTTACGATGCTAAATCCTTCAATAGAAACTTCACTGAACCAAGACAATGCAAAAACAACAGAAAAATTTAAGCTTTCATTTGATCAACACAATGAGGGTTTCAACTAACCCATCTTGAAAACTTGCTATAGCATTACTATAAAATAAATCTTCTATTCTAGGATTACTCACCACTGTCCAAAGTGTAGGTGGGAAGCTCGCTACTGGCTAAATTGTCATCAGTGAACCAGTGGAAGCTATTAGCTGAACTATTGTAACAGGAGAGGAACACATCGATTAGTTGCTATCTTAAGCAGTGTGAGATGCCAAAGAAAGGAAGAAGGTGGCCAAACATCACTGGAAGGTAGAAGACTGAAGGAGGAGATGGTTGCTGGCACTGTTGGAAGTTTCGAAATAGGAGGAGCTATCAGTTCAGTTCAAGGAAAGACAACGCACGAAGAAGGAGAGGAAGGCACCGAAAAAGAAAAGAGGTCACCAGCTAGAGCTTCACTGATTGGTGACGGCCATAAACGAAGGGTGAAGGTCAATCAAAATGTCAGAATAGGGGAGAGCTCAGCTAAAAAAATGCAGAAAAAGGGGCTACTGAAAATAATATACTGAAATGTAAATGGGGCAAATTACAATTTGGCCCCATTGACTTTCCATCAACTTTTAATAAGTCCTTTTTGTAAATTACAATATAGCCCCAATAACAAGTTTAAAAATTTCACTTCAATCCCTTAGCTAAATTTTTCTTTTTTTTTTTTAGTAAGGTATTACAAATTCTTCCCCCCAACAAAAGAATTCATCCTTGAATTCTAGATACATAGTCATAAGAAGTGAAGATCGACACCATTGGATCATTCAAATAGTTAGGGGTATTTACTCATTATGAGGGACTCAGGCTCTCTAGTCATTTCTTTTTCCCCATGGTTCTCTTATAGGACCTTCACTGATGGATATTCTTTGGAGCAAAGCTTACTTGCTTGAGAATCAACTATAGCCACCAGATGCTCCTCCCCAAGAACTAAGGTTCCCTGCAATTTAAAAACAACCTTTTTGGAACTTCAAGATTTACTTGAATAACTCCCCACTGGTTGACGATCATAACCTAAATAGCAACATTTTCTATAAGAACAACTTCCCTCTCCTTTATTTCCTAGCCTGTAGAAGAGCCACTTACATTCTAACATAGTCGTGCCACCTGACTCCTAACTTTTCCACTGCTAATCTTTGACTTCAGGAAAAATATTTTTATGGCCTTTATGAAACCCAGTGTTAGTAAGGAGAGAACAATAGAAGATGAAGTATTTCCAGATCCATAGCTACCATAAAATTGAAATCATATGCCTTTTTATAGGAAAACTTTTGAAAAGACATAATGATTTTAGATAAAAAATTTTAAAAGAATATTGATGGTAGGGGAAGATGCTAGAGAACATAGGCAAATTTCTCCGCAATTTTGCAAATAATTATTTTTTGAAATATCATTTTCCTCAAAGTCAAAGTCTTCTTAATCTAGATAGACCTTTTCTTCTTCTTGATACTCAGATTCTCTTGATTTAGTTGATGAATTAATTAAAAGTTCTTATAGTTGTAATTTTAATTCTTCAATAATTTTTAAATTATTGATTTTTGTTTCATTTTGCAATTCCTAGCGTAATGATCATATTGATCACATTTGTAACATACAGGTGGTTTTTTCTCTTGATTATCTTTGGTAGAGGGTTTTGTTTCTTTAGGTTTTCTAGACTTTCTTGATGACTTATAAAATATTTTATTTTCTTTAAGTTTTTTTTCTTTTAATAGAAGGAGCTTCTTGTATGGGTTCATAGCCATACTATTGACAAAAAGTTCCTAATTCCTTTTTGTTAACTTTATTTTCATTTTTTATTCTAGCGTTTAACTTTAAATTAGTACATAAGGCTAATCCTTCTTGATTCATAACATTAATTAATTAATCATAAGTTTATTCGATCCAAAGGATATTTCCATTAAATTCTTGACGCAAAGTGTTTCTTACTTTTTTACCAAATTGGTTAGGAAGTCTTGCTAGAAACTTCTCTTCTAATAAGCTAGATTACAATCAAGTCTTGTAAAGATTCTTGATAAGAATACATCATTGTACCATCTAAAGTCTATTAAGGTTAGACACTTTAGATTTAATAAGGCTTCTGAAGCTCTTTCTTGAATTTGAGAAAGATTTCCTATAAAGTGTTTGGTTATTGATTTGATTAATGTATTGACTACATCAAGTTTTTGAACTACTTGACCATTCACTATTTCAAGTTTAATCATATTGAAAACTTGTGTTCTATGAGAGTCAGTGAAATAATAATCCCACCAACCTTTTAATTGACTAGAAAATCTTGCTATAATTAAATTTGCAGTTTGAGTTTCATCATTTCCTCTCATTTTGTAAGTTGTTGCTGCCATAGTAATGTTTTCTAGGGTATTGATAATTTCATATTCACTTTTTCCATCTATGTTCCATTCATGAACTCCATGACCATCATAAGAGTTTTTTCAAAATTGATTCTTTTCTTCATATTGAATATCTGAAGGTGTAGGTCATGAGTAATAATTTCTAGTATAATAGTTTTGATTTAGATTTCTTCCTTGTGTTTAGGGGTAACTTGTATAATTTCCATCCATTTTATTGATATATTGATCTTCTAAAAATTTCTCCTTTAATTGTTCTATTTTGGTGAGAGTATCTATATTTTTTGAGGAGTTTTCATTAATAGTTGAATTTTGAAGTTTTATATTTATATTGATTTCTTTTAATATTTAATCATTATCATTTGATTTTCTTAATTTTATATTTTTTTAACTCTTCTTGGGTCATTGAAAAAGGTTTAAACAAAGGTTGTTCTAATTTTATTTTATTTTTAAAATTTTCAGGATTTTGAAGAGATATTTGATTTATAATATTTTTTTATAGAATCTTCTATGCCATCTAGCCATATAGATATAGTGTGAAGAATTATATTTGAATAATTATTTTGATGTTCTACATTTTTAATTTGTTTAAGATTTATGTTGTCTTGACAATCTTTATTGGGAACTCCTATTTCGAATGGTGAGGCAATTATTGAGGATTCAGCATGAGTGACTTTTATTTTTTCTAAATGGGGATAGTTTCCTACTATTATTTTATTTGAAGATGTTTGCCATTGTTGTTTTGATCTTTGAATCACGTTGATAATGAAGTTTGACTGATAGGGAATAATAATTCTACATGGATTTAAAACTTGATTTATATGTTGAATTATTAAAGAGTTGTTTTCGTCCTTTTGTTGTTTGATCTTTTGAACTCTAATTGCCTTGTCTTTAGGTATAAGGAGATAACTATCTGGTTTTGAAATTACATAAAGCTTATTTTGTTCATCTTTTTCTGTTGACAACTTGACGTCCTCTTTTAATAAAGATGATAGAACTTCTATCTCTTGACTTGAATTATTGAGACTAGGCTTATTATTGATCTCTTTAGATTCTATTTCGGGTTGTGGACTAGGGTAACATGTGTCTTTTGCTAATTGAAATTTTGATTAACTCTTCTCTTCATCTTTTTGAAATTTTGGTTGAAGTTTTTCAAAGTTTCTTTTGAAAGGACATTTTATTTTTCTATTTTTGTAGTATTTCTTTAACTAATTAAAAAAGTAAATATACTGACATTTTTCTTCTATGGTTTTGAGGTAAAGATTTCTTATTTGTTTTCTAGTTTCAAAAGGAAAATTTGAAATATACCATTTATGTTTTTCTTTATTTTTTGGAGCAAAACAATGATCCTGAAATCTTTTATGGTCTATTTCAAATTTTTTCACCATGTTGAGTTAGCTTTTCATTTTTGAATATGTTGGAAAGGTGAATTCTTGAGTTGAAGCATAGTCTACCCTATATTGAGATTTAGGGATATTTTTATCATAATTTATTCTTTGAAGTTTTACTAATCTTTCATTTACTTCTTCACTTAAACTTTTTTTTTGAACCTAGATCTATTGAATCTAATGAACTTCTACGGGAAAAACTAGATGAACTTGAACATCTTGAAACCATACTAAATCTTGGAATTCTATTGAATCTTAAAGATACATCTCCTAAAGGATTTTCTATTATTTTACTAACTATTGAACCTTCTTTGATTTTTTAAGGCATGACTTCTGGTAAATTCCATTCTTGTATGAATGAAATATTATCATGCTTTAAAAGTTTTGGGGTTAGTATTGAAGATTTTTGAGTGTTGGCTTCTATAAGGACAACTTCTCCTCATGGTGAAGTTCTTAAAGCTTTTATATTAACATTTGTTTGAGAACTTTGTACTGAATTTGAAAGATTATATCTATATATCTTATTCCATCTATCCATAATCCTTTTTTCATTTTGATAATTAGGCTTAAAAAGTCAAAAAATTTTGGATCATTAAGGCTTACAGTATAATTTGGAAAACAATCAAAATATATAGGACCATTACAAAGATTTGATTGAAGACAAACTAATATTCAATTACTAAAGATTGTTACTCTTGTATCCATCAAGATTATAAGGATAGGAGTATTTATCCCTAATCTATTGAGAGGTTTTGCAACTACTTGAATTAATCCTATATGGATACAATTGTAGTGTTTTTTTATTATTATCTATCATTGGTTTTGAAAAAAGTGGTAATGAATCATAGGTTTTGCTGATGCTTATATCATGTTCACATGTTGCAGTAATAAAATCATGAAAGAAGTCAAATGTTAATTTTTGATAAATTTGACTAGTGGGTACCTTAGATATATTCCAATTTTTGAGATCTTGCTCTATGTTTGAAATTACTAATTCTTGACTATTAATTATATCTAGATTTTGTGGTTTATAATTAGAGTTTTCTGAGCTAGACTCTTAACCTCTGGGTACTAATTCCTTATTCTTGGAGGATAGTTTTCTAATTAAATATGCCATTATTACTCTAAAATTGTCTTAAATTACTCTTGAGTCATTTCTAATTACTTATGGTTTCAATTTACTTGCTTTAGATTTAGGTATATGAGGTATATGGGACCACCCACCACAAGACCACCTAACACACGCCCTTTCAGCTTCACAAACAACTGACTAACACGGCTTAACTTGGGGCTGACTAATGCAAGTTACAGAAAAATAAAACCCTAGGCTTTGGCCTCAACCAAAGTAACTATTGACTCATTTTGGATAACTGTTAACTCTTCTATAGTAATTCTGATACACCTAATTAGGCACTTATCTCTCCCCTCACAAGGCTCTAATACCAAGTGGGTGGAACTACTCAAAAGAGATCTGGATCATTCTTTTAAATGTTGAAAATAAAGCATTCATGTTGAAAACAATCGAAAATAAAGCAAACATATTGAAAGTGATCATATTCCTAAATCTCAATATAGGATAGGCTATGCTTCAACTCAAGAATCCACCTTTCCAACATATTCAGAAATGAAAAGCTAACTCAACATGTTGAAAAAAAAATTGAAATAGACTATAAAAGACTTCAAGACCATTATTTTCTCCACAAAATAAAGAAAAATATGAATGGTATATTTCAAAATTTCCCTTTGAAACTAGAAAATAAATGAGAGACCTTTACCTCAAAACCATAGAAGAAAAACGTCAATATATTTACTTTTTTAATTATTTGAGAAATATTACAAAAATAGAATGTCCTTTCAAAAGAAATTTAGAAAAACTTTAACCAAAACTTCAAAAAGATGAAGACATGAGTCAATCAAAATTTCAACTAGCAAAAGACACATGTTACCCTAGTCCACAACCCAAAATAGAAACTAAAGAGATTAATAATTGGCCTAGTCTTAATAATTCATGTAAAGAGATAGAAGTTCTATCATCTTTACCAAAAGAGGAAGTTAAGTTGTCAAAAGAAAAAGATGAACAAAATAAGTTTTAAGTAATTTCAAAACCAGCTAGTTGTCTCCCTATACCCAAAGACAAGGCAATTAGAGTTCAAGAGATCAAACAACAAAAGGGCAAAAACAACTCTTTAATAATTCAAGATATAAATCAAGTTTTAAATCCATGTAGAATTATTATTCCCTATCAGCCAAACTTCATTATCAATGTGATTCAAAGATCAAAACAACAATGGCAAACATCTTCAAATAAAATATAGTAAGAAACCATCCCCCTTTAGAAGAAATAAAACTCACTCATACTGAATCCTCAATAATTGCCTCACCATTCAAAATAGGAGTTCCCAATAAAGATTGTCCAGATAACATAAATCTTAAACAAATAAAAAATGTACAACATCAAAATAATTATTCAAATATAATTTTTCAAACTATATCTACACAACTAGATGGTGTAGAAGATTCCATAAAAAAATATTATGTATCAAATATCTCTTCAAAACTTGAAAATTTAAAAAATAAAATAAAATTAGAACAACCTTTGTTTAAACCCTTTTCAATGACCCAAGAAGAATTTAAAAAATATAAAATTAAGTAAATCAAATGATAATGATGAAATATTAAAAGAAATTAATATAAAACTTTAAAATTTAACTATTAACAAAAACTCTTCAAAAAATATAAATACCCTTACCAAAATAGAACAATTAGAGGAGAAATTTTCAAAAAATCAATACATCAATAAAATGGATGGAAATTATATAGGTTACCCCTCAAGACAAGGAAGAAATCTAAATCAAAACTATTATACTAGAAATTATTACTCAAGACCTACACCTCCAGATATTCAATATGAAGAAAGGAATCAATTTTGGGAAAACTCTTATGATGGTTATGGAGTTCATGAATGGAACATAGAAAAAGTGAATATGAAATTATCAATACCCTAAAAGACATTACTATGGCAACAACAACTTACAAAATAAGAGGAAATGATGAAACTCAAATTACAAATTTAATTATAGCAAGATTTTCTAGTCAATTAAAAGGTTAGTGAGGTTATTATTTCACTGACTATGATAGAGCACAAGTTTTCAATATGATTAAACCTAAAGTAGTGAATGGCCAAGTAGTTCAAAAACTTGATATAGTCAATACATTAATCGAATCAATAACTAAACACTTTATAGGAAATCCTTCTCAAATTCAAGAAAGAGCTTTGGAAGCCTTATTAAATCTTAAGTGTCCAACCTTAACAAACTTTAGATGGTATAAAGACATATTCTTATCAAGAATATTTACAAGACCTAATTGTAATCTAGCTTATTGGAAAGAGAAGTTTATAATAGGACTTCCCAACTAATTTGCTAAAAAAGAAAGAAAGACTTTGCGTTAAGAATTTAATGGAAATATCCCTTGGATAGAATTAACTTATGGTCAATTAATTAATGTTATAAATCAAGAAGGATTAGCCTTGTGTATTGATTTAAAGTTAAAGGCTAGAATAAAAAATGAAAATAAAATCAACAAAAAGGAATTAGGAAGTTTTGTTAATAGTATGACTATGAACCCATACAAGAAGCTCCGTCTAGTAAAAGGAAAAAGAAACTTAAAGAAAATAAAATATATTATAAGTCATCAAGAAAGTCTAGAAAACCTAAAGAAATGAAACCCTCTACCAAAGATATTCAAAAGAAAAAACCATTTGTATGTTACAAATGCGATCAATATGGTCATTATGCTAGAAATTGCAAAATGAAACAAAAAGTCAATAATTTAAAAATTAGTGAAGAATTAAAATTACAACTACAAGAACTTTTAATTAATTCATTAGTTGAATCAGGGGAATCTGAGTATCAAGAAGAAGAAATGGTTTATCTAGATCATGAAGACTCTGAGGAAAATAATATTTCAAAAATAATTGTTTGCAAAATTACGGAGAAATTTGCTTATGTTCTCCAGCAGCTTCCTCTACCATCAATATTCTTTCAAAAAATTTTATCTAAAATCATTATGTCTTTTCAGAAGTTTTTCTATAAAAAGGCATATGGTTTCAATATTACTACATCACATTTTACAAAGTATTCTCACACTTGCATCATGAGACCTTCAACTCCTTCTCCTAAGAAAATCATAATAGACTATGCTATGAAGTCCCCTAATTCAACAATATCCAACACTTCAATAATTTGACCCTTAAAAGGATCAACAATTATTCCCACTCAAAATAGATTTATCACTCCCGATTCAATTCCAACTCTTCCAAGAAATTATTTAGAAGCTGCTAGCTCATCTGCTTCTCCCTCTTTTCTTTCAAAACTTGAATATACTCAAAATATAGGTTAAGTTATCAAAGAAATCAAAATGCCAATCACGGGAATAGAAGTCTTTCAAAAAGCATCATCTCCAAGAGAGACTACTCAAAAAATCTTGCCTCAAAGCTAGAGTTATATTCCAAATGATTTTAGAAAAACAAGGAAATTTTATGAGCTAATTCTAATTTAGACTCAGTCGATAGAGTTAGAATATATAATGGACCCTTTGAATTCAAGTAAAATAGCATTTTCAACACTCAAGATAAATCAAGTTCTTTCACCAGAAGAGTGGAAATTGTCTTCTCCATATACATACAAAAGATTTCAAGTCTATTTTCAACTTGAGTCTTTCAACTATAAAGACTATAAACAAGCTTGGTTCAATATTTTGTTTTTATACAAATTACCATCATTCTTAGTTTATTCAATTTACCTCAATATGTTTAAAGACTCTACTTGCTTGATTTTCAAAGTGGTTTAAAATTTGTGGTCCAGTTTCACAAATTTTTGATGTCAAAATTCAAGAAAGTTTTGATTTGTTTTCTTTAAAGACTAATCAAAATATAGACAAATTGTTACTTTTTTGGATAAATTTCAAAATAGCATGGATCCTTTGTTAGAATTATACCTATATCAAGGAATATCCTGATCCATGTCCTCTCAGTCTAGCAAAAGAATTCAAAATCAAATGGTGAAGTAAATTCAAAATAGAATTTGCTGAATTCTCAATAGTTCTAAAGTATTTCAAAATTAAACCTTAGATGGGAGTAGTATATCCTAGTATGAGCAATTTTTTTACTTCAAAAAACAAGTTCTCTACCTAAATAATGGGAACATCATCAAAATAAGAATTCAAAAAAAAAAAAAAACTACTTGAAACACTATCTTAAATAGATAGTGATGAAGATGAAGGAAATAGGATTCAATCAACCTTCAATACTTAAGAAAATGAAGATGATTGTTATGGAATAAACTTAAATCAGTTCAATTGATCAAAAGCCAAGGCGGCAAATAGCTTTTCAAGATTTACCGACAGAAGTGGGACCAGCCTTATCAATACTTTGTTAGAAAAGTCAAGGCTTATCAAAAGCAAAATTCAAGAATTCGAACAAGTCCGGATGTTAAGCAAAATCAATAAAATTTGAAGTCCATGATGAAATTCAAGATTGCCTTAAACTCTGGAGATTACTCGACAAAATTCAAGAGAAGTTTTGAAGTCCAGGAGCTTTTCAATACTATAAGTAGATGTAGTAACAATATGTAAGGCATGACCTTAATGTGCACTTTCAAATATTGTAAACTATCCTTGCATCCAAAATTATGAATCTTGTAACCTTTCCCTTCCATCTCTCTTAAAAATTGTAAACTCTTTGTTCAAGCATTAATAAACTCTTGTAAGTTTTCTCAATCTGCTTCTGTTGTTCAATTATTATTTTCATCATGGTTTTCATATCTATGCCATCACCATGCATGATCACTTTCAATATGTCTGCATTATTTCTGATTATTTTCAACATGAATTATTTATTTTCACTTTTTAATAGAATGATCTAGAGCTCCCTAGAACAGCTCCACCCACTTGGTATCAAAGCGTTATGAGAGGAGAGATAGGTGTCTGATTAGGTGCATCAGAGTTACTGTAGAAGAGTTAATAGTTACCCAAGAGGAGTCAATAGTTACTTTGGTTAAGGCTAAAGCCTTAGGTTTTATTTTCTATAACTTGCATTGGTCAGCCCCTAGTTAAGCCACGTTGGTTAGCCACTTATGAAATCGAGAAGGCGTGTGTTAGGTGGTCCCATGGTGGATGGTCCCGTATACCCCAGATACCTAAACCTGAAGCAAGTAAACCAAAACCATAAGTAATTAATTATAACTTAAGAGTAATTAAAGACAATTCTAGAGTAATAATGATACATTTTATTAGAAAACTATCCTCCAAAAACAAAGAAGTAATACCTAGATGTCAAGAGTCTAGCTTAAAAAGCTCTAATTATGAACAACAAAATCAAGATATAATTAATAGTCAAAAATTAGTAATTTCAAACATAGAGAAAGATCTCAAAAATTGGAATATACCTAAGGTACCCACTAGTCAAATTTATCAAAAATCAATATTTGACTTCTTTCATGATTTTATTACTGCAACATGTGAACATGATATAAGTATCAGCAAGACCTATGATTCATTACCACTTTTCTCAAAACCAATGATAGATAGTCATAAAAAACATTACAATTTTATCCATATAGGATTAATTAAAGTAGTTGCAAAACCTCTCTATAGATTAGGGATATATACTCCTATCCTTATAATCTTGAGGGATACATGGGCAACAACTTTCAATAATTCAATATTAGCTTGTCTTCAATCAAATCTTTGTAATGGTCTTGTATATTTTAACTATTTTCTAAATTATACTATAAGCCTTAATGATCCAAAAATATATGACTTTTTAAGCCTAATTATCAAAACAAAAGAAGGATTATGCATAGTTGGAACAAGACATGTAGACATAATCTTTCGAATTCAATACAAAGTTCTCAAAACAAATGTTAATATGAAAGCTTTAAGAACTTCACCATAAGGAGAAACCATCCTTATAGAAGCCAACACTCAAAAATCTTTAATACTAACCCTAAAACTTTTAAAGCATGATGATATTTCATTCATACAAGAATGGAATTTACCAAAAGTTATGCCTCAAAAAATTGAAGAAAGTTCAACAATTAGTCAAATAATAGAAAATCCTTCAAGAGATGTATCTCTAAGATTCAATAGAATTCCAAGATTTAGTACTATTTCAAGATGTTCAAGTTCATCTAGTTTTGCTCCTAGAAGTTCAGTAGATTCAATAGATCTAGGTTCAAGAAAAAGTTCAAGTGAAGAAATAAATGAAAGATTAGTAAAACTTCAAGGAATAAATTAAGATAAAAATATTCCTGAATCTCAATATAAGGTAAGTTATGCTTCAACTCAAAGAATCCACCTCTCCAATATATTTAGAAATGAAAAGCTAACTCAACATGGTGAAAAATTTGAAATAGACTATAAAAGACTTCTTGACTATCAGGTCCCAAAGAGAGTAATTAAATTGCGGAATATAAGTGGATCTTGCCCTTTTCTCATTAGAGAATTTGTTGTTTTATTTTGATTCAATATTCAAACAACGAATATGATTATGAATAGCAGGATTGAAATGTAAAATAACCAAAAATAACAATTGAGAAGTAAGAATAAAAATCAACAGATACAAATTTTAAAGTGGTTCAACTTGAATTGAAATCACAATTCAAGTCTACTCCACTTGACCTTTCTCAACCAAAAGACCTCTTAAATTGAAAAGTAAAACTATCAGGATTTAGCAGGCTCCTGAAATGCTAGTTTTGTAATAAATACATAAGAATTTGATAGGCTTCTTGCTAACTTAGAAGAATTGGAATAGGCTCTTCTAAACCTAAACAAAAACACAAGATTAATAGGTTCTTATTAACCTATATATGATTTCTAAATCCCTAGAAATCTTAAAAACAAGGAAATAGAAATAGAAAAGAAGTATAAAATGCAATACCAATTTTCAAGATGAAAATATCAATCTATCTAAGATAAACTCAATAGATCTTGATCCAAAACTTGATAGAATCTCATAAATTGATGAGGTAGAGAGAAAAAATGTTTCAGCTCTTTACCAAATGATTTCGCACTTGTTATAGGCATTTTCTAATACTATGTGAAATGGGCTGGCAAAAGCCCAGCAGACAAGGCCCAATCCATATCAGAGAGAAGCCACTCCAGGAACCTACCAAGGTTCGCTGATTACACAAACCAAGAAAAAGCCAACCTACAAGGGTCGACTGATAAAGGGTCTGCGAAGCCAACTTGTAAGATTAGCTTTTATTTATATAGAACTCTGTGTAATAGCCCGACTATGGAAATAAAGAGAGAATTCATTGTAAAAAAGACAGGAGAGAGTTCTGAGATCTAGAGGGCTCATTAGAGAGAAATCCCTATAAAAATATTGTACACAGTAAATATTTTTCCAGCAATAACATCATCCGTGGACATACGAGTCAATGAACAGACTTTAGCTGAACCACATAAAAAAATCCTCTTGGACTTTGATGTTCTTCCTGTTCTTCCTCTAATTTCTACATTTATCTAATTTCTGCATCTGTTTGATACTTATACAACCAGATTATAGTTTAGGGGTTCAAGAACTACTCAGGTTGACTAAGATTTGGTGCTTACCAAAGCAAATTTTACCGTCAACATTTTAGCACACCTAGTGAGACCTCATCTCAGTCTGGGTTAATTTTTTATTCAACAGTGAAGGCTTTCCCATCATTCATTGTCTAAGTCGCCATCTGGGTCATCTTTATCCTCAGTATCAGTGTTGTAATTAGATTCCTTGCTACAGATGTTGAGCCATTTGTGCATAACCACTCTAGTCCAGAGTATCTTTTGTTTTTGCTCTGTTATCTGTTTCGTGTGTTAGAATGACTATATATGAGAAGCAATTAAGAAGAATATTTAATCTATAATGGACTGTGAGTCCAAGATGGTCAAGAAGGAAACCTCTATGTAGCCCACCCTCTCTTTCATTTCCTACTGAAATTGAAATGAAAGGCCAATAACAACACCAACACCAGGTTCGCATCTCAACGAGCTTGCACTAGCATGCAATGAAGCTCAGTTCGATGACTCCAAAGCCTCCAATAGTTGCAGGAGCTGCTGCAAGAATGGCTTGTCAAGGCCTTAAGCCTATGGGAGCTTCTTCTTGGCATTAGTATACTTCTGGATGTGTGAGAATAGCAACTATATAGTTAGATTCGCACTGTAACTGATGAGCTTGTACACAATGACACATAACACTTGAGTTAGATGTTGTGCTCACACCATGGCCATGCAATGCAACTGGGTTTGATGATGAGCTTAATGGCCATGCAATGAGGCCTAGCTTGATGAGTGCAATGAGGCCAAGCTCAAAGGGTGCAACAAAGCTGAGCTCAATGGAGAGCTCACACCATCCGTTAAGTACTGAAACTAATATAGTTCATCAACAAGCAGCAGTAGCATCATTCTAAGCTTAGTTCTAAGCATAAGCATGGTGCTGAGTTCGTATGCAATGGCCATACAATAAGACCAGACTAAAGTGCATCCTTAAACAGCATCGAGTTGAAAGGCACTAGATTGAAACACATTATGAGCTAAAGTGCACCTGAAATATCTACAAGCTGAAGTGAGGATTTCCTACTGGGACACCCCATGAAGGCCTTGAGCCAATGGAAGCACTTCCTTTTGACATTAGTTTCATTTTGCACATATACGAGCACGATGATGAGCTCACCCAGTAACTATACAACAACTTGGTTCAATGGCGAGCCTTCTTCAACTAGGCAGCAATTTATGTTAATGGTGAGCACACAAAGCAGCAATGTAGGATAGTTCAATAACAAGCCCATGTAGCAGCCATGTAATAACTTGGTCTGGTGTTAAAGCTCGTAGTGACCATGTAGCAACAAGGTTCGATGATGAGCTCGCACAACGGCCAAACCTTCAGCCATCCTCGCAAACTAAAATGCATCTGGGACAGCACTGAGCTGAGGTGCATCCAAGATAGCTGTGTCTAAAATCCTAGTATGGTTCCAAAACATTGAAACAATGGTCGGTTCTATAGAATAGGCTCCTTCCTGGGTTTTATGGCTATTCACTATTTTCCTTTTGGCCTCATTCTTTGTTGTGTCTTCGCATGAACGTTCTTTGTCTCTTGACAAAAATGCTACACTGCAATTATCTTCTGGCTTGCCCATGTAGAACTCTCTTAGATTAAAACTTGGTGCTTCTGTGTTATGTGAAAGAGTTCATATACATGGATTGCCAAGGTTTAGAAACTTAAGGAAACTTTCCCACTCCATAAAGGTCAAAGTGTTACCAACAATTACAAATGCTGACCTAGCAAACATAGAGATATTTTTTCATAGTTTTTATGTCTTGGAGAAAATGTGGAATGCATAGTAAACGGTTTGTAGCTCAGTTCTTGATAGACTGCTATGATTTTTTGCTGCATAATTGGATTGATTAATTTATCTTACACATTGATGGGAATGTATCTCTTGGGTTAGGGATGTGCCCACAAGGCCAGTGGGAGAAAGTTTCTAAGGGTTCTTGGGCTTAATCAATGTCTCTTTGTGACCATAAGATGCTGGATATAAGGACAACTGGTGCAACACTTAGAAACTTTGAGGTGTCCCTTGAAGAATTTCTTTTGTATCACGTACTATTTTTAATATTAGGGGATGAAACTTCTCCTAGCTAGTCGAAAGAGTCCCCTTGCAATATTTTTATACTTATGTGTTGTTAGATTTGGGGAATTTTTCCTCCACTATGTGCCTTGTTTGTTTGATTTGGTACTTACAAAGTTAGGAATTAATGAAGACATGCATAATCCTTTGGTAATATTTTTCCTGGCTTTTGTTATTCTAGCTGAAGCCTAGTTAGGTTTTTGGGTGGTCCACAAGCTTGTCCTAACAGAAGATGGATCAGTGGATACAAACGTCTCTAGCTTTGTTGCATAGGCCTTCAAGATATTGGGTGTCATTTTGATTATTCAGAGTTCTATGGATCCTTTATTGGGCACATTGCCATTATTTTCTCTTTTCTTGTTAAAGAAAGTTCTTAGATTGAGTTGTCTTTGTCACTTACATAGGAGTTTGTTCAAATCACCTAAGAAAAACAAGAAAAGATATAGGTTCTTGATCCATCACTTTTTAATGATTTACATGATGAAAATATGTACAAGGTGCAAAACAAAGAAAATTCCAAATTACACCAGCCAAAGCTGAAAAATTTCACCCTATGCCCTTGCAAATCTTTTGATCGAGTTTCCACAAGGACACTAGCTAAAATGCTTTTAGTGGAGGACTCATTTCCTTCCATTATCCATACTATTCCTCAGAAAAGAAAATTCTCAAAGGTGGCATGGGATACATTCACACAAAAGAGTCCACCGAGGAACCCTTGGAAGAACTTGTCACTTCCCCTGATCTCAGTAGATGGTTGGTCAACAACAAAGTCGAATAACACCATGCCACCAAGATAGCTGTGAGCTAGAGACGACATCATTCTAAGCCAGAGGATTTCTAACCTCATAACCAATTTTGCACGACTATGTAGCAAGATGACATTCAATGACAAGCTCGTGCAGTAACCATGTAGCAACACAGTTTGAAGACAAGCTTGTGCAGTAACCATGTAGAAACTGGGCTCCATGATGAATTTGATGATGAACTCGCACATGTAGATTATCAACAATAGCCTGTAGCAAGCCTAGGTTTAGTGACGAACTCATTCAGCTGCTATGCAACAAGAACCAATTTGAGCTCCTGTTTCCATATAGAGCCTGGTTTCAATGACAATAACGAGTTTGCATAGTGGCTATATAGTAAGTTTTGATGACACACATGAGCTTATCGCTAGTCATGTTGCATCGTCAACAAAATGCCATCTGTCTACCTTTAGATTGTCTACGTACAGCTTTGGCAAGCCACCTGTGAGTGGTGAAGAGCTTTGCTCAAAGTGAGTGGAGAAGCACTCACAAGAAACCCATTCTTTACAATTGGTACTATTGCAGCACTCGGGTTTGATGTTGAGCTCACAATAGACATGCAACAATTAGATCTGATGATGGGCTCTCGAACGATGACCATGTAGCGAGGCAAGCTCCAATGATGAGTTTATGCCAGCCATGTAGCATTTCAATTTGATAGTAAACCCATGCAACAGTCATGTAGTAAAATGCTTCGATAACAAGCTTACACAATGACCATGTAGCAAGACTATTCAATAGTGAGCTCATCGACCATGCAATAAGACTAGACTGGATGATGAGCTCTCATTGCCTTGCAGTGAGACCAAGTCCTATGGCGAGCTCACATACCATCCGCCAAGTGCTAAAAATGATACAAGTTACTGACAATAGCAATGCGATGCTAAGCTCGCGCATGCAGATTGTCAACTACAAAGCTCACATCTCGGGCCATGCATTGATGATTTGACATCCAGCTCACACATGCAAGTTATCGACAACACTAGCAACATATCCTACTTTACTACTTTTGATCACATGGATTTTGCTGGTTGAGCCTTTTTCTACCCGTAGTAGCTCGCTTTGATTGCAAGCTCACAACAGCCATGAAATGAGGTTAGATTTGATGTGAATCAGTAATAGCAATGCAATGTTGAGCTCGCACATGCAAGCTACCAGCAATAGAGCTCACACTTGGGCCATGCAGTGATTGGGCTCAATAAGCTCACACATGCAAGCTATCAACTATAGAGCTAACTGATCTGCATGGGCCACCAACTGTAATGCTTAGGGAAGGACACCTGCAAAATGCTCATCCAATCCTTCTTAGTCATCAGGTCAATTTAGGAGTCAGAATTGTGCCCCAAAAGGCTATTTTCACCACTCTAACCACTATGCTACGATGAAGTGAAACAACTAAGAGTTAAGGCCACCTCACCGTAACCAGCAGCTACCTTCTTCAAATTGAGTAGCTTGTAGGTCTAGTTTTGTGGGATAGTCTCATTTCGTAAACTAGCTTTCAGACATAAGACAAGGAAATGCAGGGTATGGCCAAGCTTCCTGGAGGAACTGAAGTTTGAAGTAACCAAATAAGTTCTCTACCATCAAGCCCCCAACGATTTCCAGATCATCCCTTCGATCCTCACAGGCTCAATACCAAAGCAAACAAACTTGTGAAGTTATGGCAATTGCTTGTGTCATCAATTCTCAGTTCACATTAGGCTCTCAATATTGGTATAGTTGCTGGTCTATTAGCTTAAAAGGGATGATACAGAGATTTTGCCATGCTAGCTTTGGTAACAGCACCCTGTTTCCTAGTAGGATAAGCTGGATACAAACTTACCTTTGCTTTAAATATTTTATTACTGCTAGTTTTCATTCTCTTTTGCAGGGCTAAAGTTGTATCCCTTCTTAATAGAATATTATACCAGAAGTGAGCTCTTGCTTATCGAATTTGGAAGGAACATTCAACTTGATGAGGTCATGGCACAACTTATTAAGAATACCCATCAAATATGCATTATCTTGCTCGAGAAATATACATTGTCATGGTTAGCTAACCAAAGGCACATTAATGCAACTCACTGAGCACTCAATTCATGCTAGCCAAAGGGTTGAAATTCATTACTTGCCTAAGCAATGAGATTACTGGCCAAAGGCACACATATGTGATCCATTACTCCAAGGTGCAACTCCTATATGACCTATTGCTTATAGCTTTCATATGGCCTATTGCTTGCAGCTCCCATACTACCTATTGCTTGCAGCTCTCGTGTGACCCTTTACTCTAAAGCGCAGCTCCCATGCAACCTATTGCTTGCAGCTCTCATACGGCCCTTTACTCTAAGGCGTAGTTCCCATGTGACCTATTGCTCGCAGCTCTCATATGACCTCATCTTAACTTGGGCACACTTAATCACCTATTAAGCACCCATTTCTGCCTGGGCGCACCTATTCACCCAATGAGCACTTGATCTCATGCTAGTTCAGGCATACCTAATCACCCATTGAGCATCCATCTCAGCTTGGGCACACCTAATTACCCATCGAGCACTCGATCTCATGCCAATTTGGGTGCACCTAATTTCCCATTGAACACCCATCCCGTCCTGGGCACACCTAATTACCCATTGAGCACTCGATCTCATGCCAATTCGAGCACACTTAATCATCTACTGAGCACTGAATCTCTTGCCTATTTGGGCATACCTAATCGCCCATTGAGCACCTATATCAGCCTGGGCGCACCAAATCACCCATTGAGCACTCGATCTCATGCTAGTTTGGGTGTACCTAATCGCCCGCTAAGCACCCTTCTCGACCTGGGCGCACCTGATCACCCACTATGCACTAGGATTCATGCCAGCTTAGGCACACCTAATTACCCATTACGCACCTAACCTCATGCCAACCTGAGTGCACCTAATCGCCCACTAAGCACCCGAACTTATGTCAATAGAGGTGTATCCATGTGACCTACCTAAGCACTCAAACTTAAGCTAATTATGGTACAATTCTCATGGGATCCATTACATAATCATGTGATCTACTAGTCATTCAACTCGGCAAATATCCTCTTTAATTTTGCTTTATTCATTAAAGTCAATTGACTTGCTAGGCATACATTTTGATTAATGTTTTACTGGCCAAAGCCCATTTATATTAATTTGATCTATGCCATCCCAGGGTCGATTGACCTTTTGGGTATTTATTTTAATTGACTATTAAAGCCGTAACTTGCAAGAGCTTATTCATGACAACTAAGTTATCTTCTACTACATACTGAGTATTCAACCCATCAAAAACCTAATTCATCAAGGGAAATGTACACATGAACATTCAAGAGATGAAACTCGAGACAATAAGATAACATGGCATATCGAGCTTTTTGCTAGTAAACTATAACTCCCAATTCGCAAAGCGAACTAAGAGTTGGAGGACTTATGTTATAGGCATTTTTTGGTACTATGTGAAATAGGTTAGCAAACGCTGAGTAAACAAGGCCTAGCTAATGGAAGCCTAGTCCACATAAGAGAGAAGCCACTCCAAGAACTAGCTAAGGTTGACTAATTGCGCAAACTAAGAAAGAGCCAACCTGTAGGGGCTAACTGACCGAGGGCCTGTAGAAGTCGACTTGCAGGATTAGCTTTTATTTATATAGGACTTTGTGTAATAGCTCAACCATGAAAAAATAGAGAGAGAATTCATTGTAAAAAAGAGAGGAGAGAGTTCTGAGAGCTTGGGGGCTCGCTAGAGAGAAATCCCTATAAAAATACTATATATAGCAAATATTTTCTAGCAATAACATCATCCGTGGACGTAGGGGTCATTGAATAGACTTTAGCCAAACCAAGTAAAAAAAATCTTTTGGCCTTTGTTGTTCTTCCTCTTTTTCCTCTTATTTATGCATTTATCTACTTTTTGCATTTGTCTGGTACTCATACAATCAGATTGTAGTTTGGGGGTTCAAGAACTACTCAGGTGGACTAAGATTTGGGACTTATCGGACCAAAATTTACCATCAATAGCACTAAATTGTAAAGAAAAATGGTGAAAGGTTGTTTAAATAGGGAAGGAAGTTAGGTTGTTGTAACTACTGTAACCGTCTATAATAGAATAATTAACTTTCAGTTGTTGAATCGATTGTCGCATCAATTATAGGTAGTTACAACTAATTAATCAATGTGGTAATCAAAATGTAGTTTGTTATTTATAGTCTTTGCATCAATTACTGCATCAAAGTAAGCAAATTTTCTAACCTTTAGTAAAAGGAATTTTGAAAACTATTCTTTATCAAATCAATGTAAACATCGATGTATATAGATTTTAAAGACATAAATCGATGTATGAAGTAAAAAATAGTTTTGTAAAATTTTGTTTTCTTCAAATAGTTTTTCTACCTCATTGTTTAGTTAAA
>JANHAO010004368.1:0-24418 GCA_026873985.1 Saraca asoca | reverse complement strand
TAAAAATTAAATAAAAAATCTTAAAAAAAGAAAAAGTGGTCTAAACAATGGAATTTGGCCAAAATAGGTGGGAGCTTGTGGCAAATCGACAAGCCTTGATCAGCACATCATCTTCTATATGTCCACCAAATTTCAGCTCATTCCAAGATGGTGGTCTGTAATAAATAGTGCTACTGAAAAAATGAAAAACAAAAATTCAAAACAGGGGATAGAAATAGAACAAAGACAAAACAACTACAACAACAAAATGTTAGTAATGTTAGTAGATAAAAACACTCCTAATATGATTGATAAAATCGAAATGATCCCTGGCAATGGCACCAAAATTTGATGTGTTCGGTTGTCGCAACTGAATCAAATTAGAAATTTATAAAATTTG
Organism: Saraca asoca; assembly: GCA_026873985.1. NCBI lineage: Eukaryota > Viridiplantae > Streptophyta > Magnoliopsida > Fabales > Fabaceae > Saraca > Saraca asoca. Next base: position 24,039 of record JANHAO010004368.1, on the reverse strand, counting down.
ATTGCACTACTCTACTTGTAGCATAGAGCAACACCGGATCGAACCAAAAGATCATTTATGGATATTATCAATTAATTAGGAGATGTAAATTGGGGGGGTTGGCAGAACTACACTAATAGAAAACATACAAAACAGAAACTAAAACTACAAATAACAAGCAACCAGCCAAGGGAATCAACTTAAGATTAATGCTTCCTTGATTACTAAATGTTTATTCAATTGTTAATCATTTCTATGGCTTAAAATCACAAACAAGAATCCTTAAAAATGATTAATGAGTCTAATTAGAACTCAGACACAAACAATCCATGAAATCTCAATGTATTACTTGGTTTTCCTATCCTCTTCTAAAGGTGATTATCAAGATCTCAATAACCATATTAATATCTAAATTAAATGGATCCATCCAACTCAGATATCACAATAAAAACAAAGAGGAAAGGATATGAAATAACAAATAAATGAATGGAAAATGATACTAGAATCTCAGCATTGATCTTCAAGTGTCAGCCCCTTGGACTTGGTTACAAAATCAACCTTTCATGGAGGCTGAAAATATAGAAAAAAGGGAGAGAAAAATATTTCTCTCTACCTCATGAAAACACATAGCAAAACTACACTTAAAACTAAGCTAAAATTGAAGCAAAAAGACTCCACCCAATGGCTTTTTGCCCGGGTGCAAGAAAGAAGGCAGCTGCAAAGTAGGGAGATAGGAAATAATGGCTGGCTGGAGTAGTCTGCCACTGCCATTACATGCTGCCCCATTTTGTAGATTTCTCTATCCTCTTTTTCTGCTCTCTTTTGTGTCTCCAGCTAGCTAGGTATTTGCTAGATCAAAGGATGTGCAATTGGGCTCAAGTGAATGCCAATTGGGGCCTTAAAAAGTCCAGTTCTGTTGAGCCCATTTTATCAGCATTTCTATCACGAATTGCAGCTCCATTTTGATACCTAATTTGATCTTTTCAAGTCTGGAAATCTTCATATGAAATGATTTATGTATCATCTTCCAATTGGGCTTTGTTTCACCTCATTTGGACATCTGTAACTCAAGTTATGGTCTACTGAATGTTTAGAGGTCAGGCTACTTGGACAGGGCTGAGACAGTATTTGATTCTGAATTGAGCTCCAATTTTGGATGACCAATTGTGTGATTCAACTTTTGTAGTCTTCATGAAAGTTGTAGATCTATCTCTTAGCTTCTTGAAAAATAATAATTACATCAACTGGATAAGTGTAGCTTGAGATATAGCTAGATTACAGAAACTGCTTAAAATGGCCAATTATGTAGAATTTTGTAAAATGAATCCAATTGACACTAAATCACAATTACACACTAACATAGCTGGAAGTAAGCAATTTTGAAGCTTAAAATGCTAAGTATGAGGACAAATAAATGCACGAAATATTGTGTTATCACTAAGCATGGAATGGTTAAACAACATCTGAGTTATGTTATGAAGTAGTTATACAACATTTGGGCTATGATCAAATGATAGTTTTTTTTTTTTTTAACAAGTCATGCCTCAGTGCATAGGATGGGATGGTAATTGATTAGCAATTTTTGAAAGTTCTGCCAGCAATTTAATTGTTGACATGTGTACACTATAAGTTAATTTTCCATGCATTTTAGAGGAGTTTTTTCAAAATTTTGTAATTACTTTATGGTATTATAAATAAAGTGGATCATAGTAGATAAGGACAAGTTCACACATCATAAACACTTGACACAATTTGTGTATCCTGGCACTCTCTTCCTTAGCACCTTGTTATTAGTTTAGGATCTTAAAACCACTTTTAATTCCCTTGTGGAAATCTAACATGTGTTTTGTACATTTTTATTGCAATTTCATTTTTTCATTATAGATTTTATTTGCTTTACTTCACGTCAATATTCTGATTGAAGCTTGGAAGTAGCAATCGTTTGCTTGTTATGTATGAGTCCACTCCTTATTAGAGTTGAATCTTATTTAGCAAATTTTGACAGAAACAAATTGGCAGCACAATGGGACATGATTAAGGTATAATGTGCTATTCCTTTATATGCTTTTGAAAAGTAATACTATAGTTAGTCCAAATCAAAATATGTCTCCTTTAAGTTCTCAAGATACTCGTCAAAATGAAAAAAGACAATAGGTGAAGAATAATGTTCAACTTAAGAAGCATCCTTAGCCACCTACCAAATAAAACAACAATCAAAATGGTGGGTAGGGGAATAACAATCAAGATAAAATCATCAAAATCAATAAGCAAGGTTAATAAAAATCAAAATCAAAATTCATGCAAAAGGAATTTACAAAATCCATTTTTTTCACAAAGGTTAGTTCATAAATATGCAACTAGGCTAGGGGGCCTATGCCATATGGCATGCCTTTTCAGAATAATTAAATACCCCTATATTCGCTTAGATGAGAAGAAGTTACCAAGGGTTCAGGGTGCTAATTGCTGAAAACTTGCAATTTTTAGACAACAATTGGATGAAAGTACATAAGATGGTCCATATAATGTCACAACAAACAGTGACCATACTATAGTCAATTTTAGAAAATATTGATTCTAATTAAGAAAGAACAAATAAAACCTTAGAAAGAATAAGGAACTTTTTTTTTTGAAATGATGAAGAATAAAAAGATGAAGTTGAAATAGAAAGTTCTAAAGATGTCAAACTTGATGTTGACTGACCTCAACATGGTTGTGTCATAATTCTTAGAAGAGGGGAGGAATATAACAAAAATAGAAATGTAAGGAAACAAAACTATGAAAATATTCCAACATTTGCTCCAAATATGAATTGTCAAGCCTCTAACCAAGACATACAATATTTGGTCAAACAACTAGTCAACCAATTGAGGGGCTAGTCTATTCAACTTAACTATAAAAAAGCCTTCTCAGAATAGGTAAATAGAATTAAAGCTCCTAGGGGATTCAAAATTATGAAATTCACGACATTCTCGAATGGAGACAATCAATCAACAAATGAACACATAGCCCATTTTACAACTGAGTGCAGAGTAATAGCCAAAATGAAATTTTGAAAATGAAATACTTTCCATTGTCCTTAACTTTTATGGTGTTCTCTTGGTATTTTTTATTTATAACCAAATTTGGTTCATTCATGGGTTTAGATGAAACATATGTTCCATGACTAATTTTATAGAAGAGAGATGAGAAAGACTTAGCCAAACTTTTAAATCTAAGAAAGAGTCCAATGGAGTCCTTTGAAGACTATCTCTCTAGGTTTTAGCAACCTAGAAGTCATTATGTCATACAAATTGCTGAATTCGAAGTAGTGAAATAGCAACAACATGTTTCAAATTTGCCATACATAAAAGACTTGCAAATTAACATTTCTCTGACATGTCTTAGTTAGCCAAAAAGGCTTAGTAGGTTAAGCAAATTCAGCAAGAAAAAGATTGAACAATAAAAAGGTTTGTCTTTGAAAACAAAAAGTTGCATATGTCAAAGAAGAGGAAATTGATATAGAGAATGAGGTACATGTGGCCACAATGGAACTTGGGCCATCCTATGTATGTACTTTGTTTAAAAGTACTAGAAATAAAGATAAAATGGATAGTTTGAGCCAAAAAATATTTTTTATATAAATAAAGCATATTAGATTTTTTATTTGTTATAAAAGATAAATAAATTAAACTATTTGAGGGACATAGGATTTCAACAAAAGAAGAAATTAAAGGCCAAAAGTTTTGCAAATACCATAATATGTTTAGTCATGTTACTAAGAGTTGTGTTTATTTTAAGGTAATGATCGAGAAAATGACAAAGTAAGGCAGACTTTATTTGGTTGAAAAGAAAAGCAAATGATGGTCGATTTAGATCCCTTCTTGATAAGTTCAAACTATGTCAAACCTACTAATTGGGACATTGATGTGGTCGACATATATGAGTATAACAATCCTCTAGATGCACAATTCATCCTTAAGGCTCATCCTAACAAAGGAGAGTTGAATGTTGATTTCATCAAAGGGATCGAAGTCGAAGGAGGGATCATAAAAATCTGACTAAGGTATAAGAAGTATTATGGTGAGGTTCCTTTACTTCATGGAAAAACAAAGGAAGACCGGATTGATCCTGAAGAGCAAGAAAAAGCCAACAAACAAGCTCTAACTATGAAGCAATTAACTGGCAAAAGAAAGGAAAAAAGGAGTAGTTATTAGTATATGATGCCCTAGAGACAATTGTTGTAATGGCATGGATATTACATATTTTAGCATATTTTATAAAACATTATATTTTGGCCTCTATATCAATTTAATCTTAAATATGAATATGTTAGATATATGTATACTATCTTGGATAGAGACCTTGAAAATATAGTTGTGTATAAATAAATTACAATGAAAATTTTAATTATGTGATAATTTGTACATATAATTATAACTTCTAAATATCTCTGGTTGTGGAATAATTAAAAAAAATAAGATATCAATTATTCATGAGCAAACTAGCATATGTTTGTCATATTCTTTGGAAGAATGCAATGATCTCATACATTGTTTGATATGAAGATACTTGGACAAACATATGGGTTTATGTTAAAGAATATATGACTAGATTGACCCGCTTTGAGAACCATATGGGGTGTTACCACGTGTCGATGGACTTTTCATATGAAAGGTGGCATAAGTGATCCTTAGACCTAAGATCAACAATTTTTAAGAAAGTAGATATGAATAATTTTGGGTACACCACAAAGTACATGACAGTAATGATTGATTAAAAGAGAACTCATTCTCCTTGGTAACAAAGGAAAGACATTCCAAAGATGGTTTGACATTTGTTTTATGATCATAATCATTGGCCTATATATTGATTGATACATAAAAGGATTTTATGTATAATTAATTAATGATACATAAAAGGAGTTTTATGTATGAATGATTATAAGATAACACATGATCAAACATATATCCTAGATTGGATATTCAAAAGGTTAACACTTCAACCATACCCTAAGTTTAATTTGCATATCAAAAGATGAAAGACTTGAATTACACACTAACATCTCGTCATGAAAGATTTGATTTCAAATAATATATTCCAAGCATTTGGATAGTCATGATGCTTTGCTAGAAGCTAACCATGATCTATGAATTTGTTTGAATGATTTGGAGAAAATATGTTTGAATTAAAAGGAGTCTTAATTCAATTGAACTTGTAAAAGTTTGTAAACAAATTCATTGCCAACATGTATGGAAGCCTAATGGGTCACATACAATAGAAACTCTTTGATCCAAAGTCGAAGGAAAGTTAGAATCTAAAATGTTATGAATTCAAGAGTTGAATTGGGTGAACATCTTGGAAACTTGAAATGATTAACTATTCTAATGTGATTAAAAGTGTTAATTAATCAAAGATTTAATAATTCTAATGGAGATTATAATTATTAAATAGTAGTAAATTCTCATAGTTGATACTTAAATGTAAGAAAATATTTATATTAATATTAAAAGAGATCTAGAATAAAGGAATGGTTCCTCACTGAGAAATTATTTAAAACTAATTAAAATAATTAGAGGATGATAACAAAAAGAGAGTTTATGAGTGTGAACTCAAGGGAAAGTGTTTAGACTTGTTGGATCGAAAGGAGGGAGCATTAAGTTAAGGAGTGTGGACTCTATAGATCTAAGGGGTTGCACTAGCCATGTAGCCTATCCACCTTGAGTATATAACACAAAAGGGTAGCCCTAGCTTGTATGCCACTCATAAAGCTTCCTCACTCTTGCTTTTTAGCCTTGTTATCATGCTTTCTTTTATTCAGATGTTGAAAAACAATGTTGATTAATGTCCCAATCTAACTATATGTTTTTAGTGTTTATTGATTTTATAGATTCAAAGTGGATCAAGTGACATTCAAGAGATCCACTATAGTCATAGTACTTTTATTGATTTTACTAGGATCTTTTATAGGTGTGTTCTCATTTAATCTGATCTAGATTAGTTTCTCAAAATAGATATATTGAGGTAGAAATAATCAATTAAAATAAGTTAAAATTAAATGTTTTGTAACTAAGTTTTCAAATGCCCTTTCACAAGTGCAATTTTTATAAAAACTATTTTTCATTGTGTGAATCGATTCACAAATCGATTCATACTGAAAATATTATGAAATGCACTTGAATTGATTAGGTAATTAATTCATGAAGAAATGTTTTAAAAAATGCTTTTACTGAAAGTTAGAAATTTTTTTGAATCGATTTGGCAATCAATTCATGACTTCTTTATATAATAGTGTAAATCAATTCATGAATCAATTCAGTTATGAAGTTCTTTATGATCTTCGTAGAAAAATCGATTCACAAATTCATTCATTAGTTAATAATTGCTCTGAATTGATTCATAGTTGAAAAGTTAGTTATTTTTCAAATGTCGGTTATCACATTATATATATCTCTCATGCTCATTTCAAACATAACACTTCTCATTTTATTCATTGTGCAAAACTAAGAGAAAATAGAGCTAAAACAGATATATTGCTACCTCATCTGATTTCATCAAACAAAGCTTTCTTGGATCAAATCTGTGAATAACACATATTAGTTAATTAAGATTCACATCTCAATTTTGTGTATTGTATTTCTAACTTTCTTATTCTGGGTTTAGTTTTTAGATTTCTAGGTTGATAGAAATCTGAGATACAAAGGAAGAGGTTGATCTTCCCTTTGCATCTTCTTTAGTTGTGAAGTTGATCATAATTGGTTGAAGGTGTAGAGTGATTTTTATATATAGGTTAGTAAGAACCCGATCAAATCTTGTGTATGAATTAGTTTGTAAGAGCCTAGATAAATCTTGTGATTATTAATAAAAAGTGAATATCCAGTTGAGGATTATCCAGTAGATGTACACTTCAATTGTAGTTTCAATTGAAGTGGAACCACTTTAAAAAATCTTGTGTTTTTTATTATTTTTGCATTTATCTTGCTGCTGTTATTCTATTTAATTCATTAATTGTTTCTACTACATAACAATTCTAGTTTAATTGATTAAAATATCATTAAATTCTAAATTACATCTAATCAATGACTCCAATTATATCTTTGTTATTCAATTACTATACTCTGATTATTTTCTTTAAAGACTTCCATTGTTATTAAAACAAACTAGAATCCAATCTAAATCAAAAGAGTATTTGTTTAAAAGGGAAAGATCATTGTTTTTTGGGACCAACATTGCTTGTGCTTCAAACTCTCCTCCAACATTGCTTGTGCTTCAAACTCTCCTATTTAAGAGGAGAGAAGCCAAATTGAAAAAAAAAATAACTATTATTTAGCCTTAGCACATGTGTTATGCATAAACTCTCTCTGTGTGATCCCACTCATCTCCTCTTGCCATTTAAACACTTAACTCTGCCCTAGTGAATATTAATTCCTTGGAGAGCTAGTACCTCTTAATTTAGGTGAAAAATGCAACTGAAAGATATGAAAATCATCAATAGGTATGGAAATCGAGGTTTAGGATAGGAAAAATACTTGTGTTAGTATAGACACCCTAGAGATAATCAGTTATAATGGCATAGAAACTACATATATTAGCATATTTAATAAATATGATGTTTTGGCCTCTTTATTAATTTAGTTTTAACATATATGTATATATATGTTTTGATATATGTGTACTATATTGAATAAAGTTCTTGAAATATAATTATGTATAAATTAAATACAATTGGTATTGTAATTATGAGGTAATTTATACATATAACTTTATTTTTAAATATTCATAGTTGTTAAATTATTGAGAAAATAAGATATCAATAATTCATAAGTAAACCAACATATGTCATCTCATACTCTTCTAAAACAATGCAGTGATCTCATATATCATAGCTATGTTGATATCTGGACGAGATATATAGGTATATGTTATTGAACTTATGATTGGATTGACTTGTCATGAGAAACCATATGAAATGTTACCATGTCTTAATGGACTTCTCATATGAAAGGTGGTGTAAGTGATCCGTAGACTTAAGATCAACATAGTATCTTATATATAGAGTTGTGTACTTTGATATTATTCCTGGCTTGCACTCTTAAAAAGTATGTACAAATAATCGTTAGATGCACCATCAAATACATGAAGCTAGTGGTTGATCAAGAAAGCATTCATCCTCCTTGGTAAGATATTTAAAAGATGTTTGATACTTGTGCTATGGTCAAAATCATAAGCCTATATACTGATTCATACATAAAAGGAGTTTTATGTATAATCAATTGTGAGATAGCACATAGTCAGACATCCATTTATAATTGGACATTTTAATTAAGGTTGACACTTGAACCTTAAGTCCAATTTTAATATCAATAGATGAAGGGATCAAATTACACACTAACACTTTGTCACAAAAGGTTTTGATTTCCAAAAATTTATTCTTGGCATTTAGGTTATCATGATGTTTTTCTAGAAGTCAACCATGATCTATGAGTTTATTTGAATAATTTAGGGGAATTATATTTGAATTAAAAACAATTTTAATTTACTTAAACTTATAAAAGTTTCTAAATAAATTCATTGCCAACGAGTATGAAACCTAATGGGTCACACACAATACAATTTTTTTGATCCATAGTCAAGGGAAAGTTAGAATGTAAAGTGTTTTGAATTCAAATGTTAAATTATTGAATATTTTAAAAATTTGAAATGATTAATTAAGTGTTCTAATATAATTAGAAGTAATTAATTAATGATTTAATAATTCTAATAGAGATTATAATTAGTAAATAGTAGCAAATTTCCAATGTTGCTATTTGAATGTTGTTAGAACATTTATATTAATTTTAAAGGAGATCATGAGTGGAAGAATGATTCCTTACTCAGAAAGTTGTTTTAATTAATGAATTAAAACAAATTGAGAATTATTGCATAAGAGATTATATGAGTTTGGACTCATATTTTGGGCTTATTGGACACAAAAGAAGAGTGCATGAGGGTTAATAAGTTTGGATTCATTAAGAAGTATAGATTTTTTGGGCTAAAAGGGTAACACACAAGCCTAGAGTATCCACCCTAGTCGTGCATCCCTTCCACTTGTATAAGTGGACTACACAACAAAGGGGAAACCCTAGCTTGTGTGCCACTCATGCTTGCTCCCAACTATTGTGCTTTAATCTCTTCTATTTAAGAGAATATATGCCCTGAACATGTATGTGACATGATACAATACACCAATCACATGTGTTACAATACACCAATCACATGTGTTATGCACTCAAAAATACTCTTTCAGGGTGATCAACCTTCTTATCTTCTATTTGCATTCAAATACCAACCTTGATCGAGTGAATTCATGATTCCTTGGAGAACTAACACCTTTTAGGTTAAGTGGTTGATTTTCCTTCTCTACCTATTACATAAATATTGGTGGAGGCTTTGAATTAAATTAGTTTGTGTGGATCACCATTAGTATTGGAGATCAAATATGAAGGAGTTGCATGAATACAATCTGGAGGATTTGATTGAATAGCTTGTTAGAGAGTTTATGGAATTACTTGGATATCAAATTCAAATTTGAAGATTAGGGATTTTGAGGATAACTCTTAAAAAGGTATAATTCAAATCACTACTTTTAGGTTTCTTGGAATTATATAATGCTTTATAAATTAATTTGTAAACAACATGATTCATGTTTGTGAAAAAAAAATTAACAATTTTATTATGCATACTTAATGCTTTTAATATATTTTCCCCAACAATGGTATTAGAGCCCATATTGTTTTCTTTTAATTTATTATCAAAGGTTTGATTGTTATGACGATAATTGAGATTATGTGCATGATATAATTCGACTCCATATGGTAAAAAAATTTTATTCAAAGTGCAAAATTTTTCAATAGAAATTTTTTTAAAACCAATATGGATTGGATCTGCACTTTAGATGAAATACACTAGAAATGAGCTGGCTAATTACCATGTGAGCTTGCTAGTTAAACATGGTCAAGCATAAGGCTGTTAGTCAAAAATTGGTGTGGGTTGGACCAACATGGTTGGATGAAATTCCAACCACATGTAGTGGTTCTAGCCATATTGATTGGTTATAATGACAATCAATTAGCCCCTTGATTGTGATGACAATCAATTAGCCCCTTAATTGTGATGATAATCAATCAAACCCATGCCTTAATTGCACAAATACAATTTAGGAAATTAATAGCAATCACAACCAATTTTGAGGAAAACCTACCTAAATTGTGATTTTGTTATTATGAAAACTTTCTTTAACTTTGAATCTAATTTGAATAAGATTACAAATTGGTTAAAAATAATTTTGAAAACTTTTCTTTTATTTTATTTATTTGATTTCAAAGTTTTGAAATGTATGATGAATTTGATTAATTGGTTGATTTTGGAATTAATAAAGATTAATTTGCAAAATAGATTGATTGTGATGTTTTGGTGATGGAATCAAATTAGTCAACTTTCTTGAATTAAATGTTAATCAAATAACTTAAGACATGCATTACCATAATTTGAATCACATAGTTAATCTTCTATGCTTTCTTCTTACTTATATATATATATATATATATATATATAAAAACACACACACACACACACACACAATTGAATGCGTGGGAGGATGATCATGGATCAAATACATTTATGGATATATTTTCTATTGGATATTTTATTAAATAAGGCTTATGTTTCGTACCTTTCCTTCAAACTTCTTAATGTGAAATTCTCTTCTCATCTCACTCCCCTTGGACGTAACTCAAAATTTCTTCTATATAATGTATTTAGTTACATAAGATAAAATTGAAAATTTATTTTATTTTGGAAATTGTTGAAAACAAAGGCACTTGAAGCATGATAGAGTGTAGTTTGCGAAGACAAGAGGCATGTTCCATAAAGCTTTTCTCATTTATGGTTGAAAGGAAATAATTTTAATTAGTTCATAATCATCCTATATATGTTATGCATGCATGCATGTGATTATATTATGATATAAATATGATATATGTATGACATTGACTAGTTGATGTATGCATGAACATAGACTAGTTAAAGTATGCATGGCATAAATGAGACCTTAAATAGTGAAGCTCCAAACTAATTAAAAGACCCTTCACTAACTTAAATTGCATGTTAAGAATATGATTAATCGCCACCCATCTAAATAATGATAATTAGAGATCGATTTCATGATAACTTGTTAGCCTTTGTCAAAGTTACACTACATTTATCATGTTACTATCATTAGAATATGAGTGATATTCTTGTTTAATGGTTTCAACTTAGCAAATATATAGTTTGGATGGCCTCCATCATGACCATACAGTGTTTAGACATGATTAGGTTTCACTTTAAACCTTATAAATAAAAGGTTGTTAATAATGTTTAAAATGATGGATAATAAATGGCAAAGAGTTATCAACCTAATGATTATGAGTTGCATTAAGATGTAATTGACAAGTTAATTTATCTATCTAGTCTAATTTACTTGGTTTCTTTAGCCTTCATTAAAATCAAATAAATTAAATTGGGATCCTAACTCACTAAGATCATTATCCAACATGATGATTCGATTCTAAGATAAAAAGGTTATTAAAATTGAAGAAAATAGTGGGAGTTCATTTTATTAAATTCCATATAAATTAAACATGATGCTTAGATATTAATGTTAGGAAAATTAGATGAAAGGCATCAAGTATGAAGTGAAATTTTAAAATTTTTCCCAAACCTAGATCATGTTGTTTACTAATTAATTCATAAAGCAAGGCATAATTCAAACAAACTATATAGTAACAATTTAAATTATACTATCTTAAGAGTTGTTCTCGAAATCCTGAGTCTCTAAAACTAAATTTGATCTCCAAGCAATTTCATGAACAAGCGGTGTGATCAAGTCCTCCAGATTTTCTAGGAGTAACTCATTTAGAATTGATCTCCAATACCAATAGTGACCCATATGAACCAATTTGATTCAAAGCATTCACCAAGTTCACATAACAAGTAGAGTAGGAAAATCAAGCACTCAATTTAAAAGGTACTATCTCTCTTAAGAATCACAAATTCACTAGGGTAGGATTAGTGGTTGAATGCAAAAAAGAAATAAGAAGTGAGATCACACAGAGAGAGTTGGTGCACAACACATTTGCTAGGGTTGAATTGGTATGTTATTTAAGTGTCTTGGGGTTGGCATCTCATTCTTTTAAATAGAAGAGATTGGAGCGTACAAGCTATGGTTTCCCCTTACTTGTGTCATCCAATCATCAAGTGGATGGGTTGCATGAGTAGTGTAGTCCTCCCTCTTGGTCAAAGGAGTCCACACTCCTTGGTTGGGACATATTAAGTCCGTATTTATTAACCTCATACTTTTTCTTTTATGTCAAATAAGCTCAAACACTTATCTATGAGTCTAAACTCATATACTCTCTTTTGTAATCATTCTTAAATTGTTTTAATTTATCAAAACAACTTTCCAAGTGAGGAACCCTTCCTGTACTTGTGATCTCTATTAGAATTATTTAATAATTTATTAAATCATTGATTAATTAACACTTCTAATTACATTAAAATACTTAATTATTTATTTCAAATTTCTAAAATGTTCACTAATTCAACTCTTGAATTCACAACATTTTATATTCTAACTTTTCCTGTGACATTGGATCAAAAAGATTCTATTATGAGTGACCCATTAAGTTTCTATGCATATTGACAATAAATTTATTTACAAGCTTTTATAAGCTAAATTGAATTAAAACCAATTTAATTCAAACAAAATTTTCCTAAATTGTTCAAACAAATTCATAGATCATAATTAGCTTCTAGTAAAGCATCATGACCACCTAAATGCTAGGAATAAATTTGTAAAAATTAAAACTTTTTGTGATAAGACATTAGTGTATAATTTAATCCCTTCATCCTTAATATTCAAATTGCACTTAGTATATGGTCCAAGTTTTAGTGTATGGTCTAAGTGTTAAACCTAATGTGAATTTCTAATCTTAGGTGTATGTTTGACTATGTACTATCTCACAATTCTTCATATATAAAACTCATTTTATGTATCGATAATTAATTATACATAAAACTCCTTTCATGTATCATCAATACATAAGCCTATGATTTTGATCATAGCATAAATGTCAAAAGATTTTTTGCATATCTTTCCTTGTTACCAAGGAGGATGAATTCTTTCTTGATTAATCACTACCTTCATGTACTTTGTGGTACACCTAAAATGATTCATATCTCCTCTTTAAGAGTGCAAATCTAGAATAAAGTCTAAGTACATGAGTCCATACATAAGATATTATATTAATCTTAAGTCTAAGGATTACTTACACCATCTTTCACATAAGAAGTCCATTGACACATGGTAGCATTCTATATGGTTTCTTATGGGAAATTAATTCAGTCATATGCTCTATAACATATCCCTATATGTCTTATCTAGATATCAACATGTCAAATGGTGTATAAGATCATTGCATTATTCTAGAAGAATGTGACATAACATATGTTGGTTTACTCATGAATAATTGATATCCTATTTTCTTAATTATTAAATAAGCAAGGATATTTAGAAATATAACTATATGTATAAATTACCTCATAGTTACAATCCTAATTGTAATTTTAAATATGCACAATTATATTTCAAAGACTTTATCTAATATAGTATACATATATAAAAACATGTATATATATACATATAACTAAATTGATTAAAAAGACCAAAATATTATATTGATTAAATATGCTAAGATATGTAGTATCCATGCCATTATAACAGATTGTCTCTAGGGCATCTATATTAATAATTAATCTTCTTTATCCTTGTTGAAGGTTGTTAAAATGATGAACAACATCTCTTTAAGAAGCATATTGACTAATAATAAGCTAACTGGGCCAAACTATGTGGACTAGTTAAGAGACTTAAAAATTATCCTCAAGTAGGAAAAGATAGCTTACAACCTTGAGAAAAACCCTCCTATACCTCCATTTGAAGGTTTGAGTAAGTATGCAAGTTTTGACTTTGTTCTTAATTGAAACATCAGGAAGTTACTGAACAAGCAGCATGTGTTATGCTAGCTTTAGTGTCTCATAAGCTTCAAAAGCACTATAAAAATATGACACCCTCTAAGATGATTTTGTATTTGTCAAAGTTACATACAAGGCATGCCTATGCTAAGAGATACCAAGTATCTCATAAACTATTTAACTGCAAGATGATTGAGGGATTATCTGTTGCAACTTATGTACTAAAGATGATCAGGCTAATAGAGAGGTTAACCTAACTTGGCCATGTCATTGACAATGATCATGCAGTGAACATCATACTGTATTCTTGTCTTAAGTCATATGGACAATTTGTCATGAATTTCTTCATGAATAAGATAGAGGTCTTTCTTGTAAAGAAACTCAGCATGCTTAAGACTACTGGAAAGAATTCAAAAAAGGAACAACATATATTGATGGTCAGTTCCTCTTCTAAGCCTAAGAAGGGAAAGAAAAAGCCCAACAAGAAGTTTAAGGCTAAGGCTAAGAAACCTAAAGAAGGTGTATAGAAAAAGGGCAAAAGGAAAGCTCCTAGAGGCATTTGATACTATTGTGGAGTAGAAAGCCAATGAAGGAAAAATTGCAAAGCTTATTTTGAGATTGTGAAGCAGAAAAAGATTAGAGAAGCTTCTATTTTAGGTATCCTTGTGATAAAGATAAACTTGTCTTATTGTTCTATTGATTCTCGGGTATTAGATACCATTTGTGACTTACATATTTGTAATGATGTGTGGAAATTAAGAAATAATAGAAAGTTGTAGAAAGGTGAAGTGGACTTATGCGCCAAGAATGGAGTAAAAGTTATTGCTATTAACATAGGAACCTAACTTTTAAAATTGCCTACAGGTTTAATTCTAGAACTAAATAAAGGCTATTATGTTCTTATAATATCTAAGAGTGTTATTTCCATTTCTTGTTTAGAAGAAGAAGGATTTGATTTCACTTTTAAGAATAAGAGTTATTCTTTCTCACATGGTAACATGCTTTATGGTAGTGGTAACCTTGTTAATGGATTGTATATTCTAGAAAATTTACATAAAGATGGATACTTGGATTTGTGAATCATGTCTTATTAGGAAATTGACTAACAAACTCTTTACTAGAAAAGGTGAATGTGCTAAAGAAATGCTAGAGTTGATACTACTCTAGCAAGAGGTGCATTTTCCTACCTCATCACCTTTATTGTTGACTATTATAGGTATAGGTATATGTATTTGATAATGCAAGTCTAAAGTCTTTGAAAAGTTCAATTAATTCAAAAGTGAAGTAGAAAAGTAAATTGGAAAAAGTATTAAGACACTTAGATCCATTTGAGGTAGAGAATACTTAAACCAAGAATTTATGGATTATTTAAAGGAGTTTGAGATTCTTTCACTTTAGACTCCACTTGCAATGCCATAAAAATGGTGTTTTAGAAAGGAGAAATCATACTTTGCTTAACATGGTATCGTCCATGATGAGCTTTGCAACTTTACCAATCTCTTTCTGGGGCTATAGTTTAGAAACTATTACATACATCCTTAACCAAGTCCTATCAAAGTCTATTGATATGACATCATATGAGCTATAATTCAGGAAGAAACCAAATCTTTCACAGATAAGGATTTAGGAATGTTTTGCTTATGTGAAGCCAATCATCATAGACAAGCTAGGATATAAGAGTAATAAAAATATTACCTTCTTAGAATAGGATTTTGTCTTTAAAAGGGCTAGTGTGGGTAAATTAGAACTTAAAGAGGTTCAAGACCCACAAAATAACATAGATCACAAGGTTGAGATGAGCTTGATCAAGTATCTCAAAGGGTTGAGAAAAATAATCAAACTTAAAATACACTTGTACTCTAGAGATCTAGTGGGGAATATTATGAACCTGAAAGATATTGTTTTCTATTCATACAAGAGAATGACATAACAATTGTCCAAGACAATGAACCTACTAGTTACCAAGAAGCAATATTAGATATTGATTCCTTGTAGTGGTAAGAATCCATGAAATTTGAAATGGATTCAATCCATGAAATTTGAAATGGATTCAATGCAAGAAAACTAAGTGTGAGACTTGGTCACTACACCTAAAAGGATAAAACCCATTGAATGCAAATGGGTCTTTTAGAGAAAAACAAATGCAGATGACAAAATACAAACCTACAAGGCTAGGTTGGTAGAAAAAGGTTATAGGCAAATATAAGGTATTGGCTATGAGGAAACCTTTTTACTAGTTGCCATATTGAAGTCCATTAGGATTTTACTTATAATAACTACATGCCATGACTATGAGATTTGGCAAATGGATGTCAAAATAGCTTTCCTTAATAGAAACTTGAAAAATGATGTATATATGATACAACCTAAGGGCTTTGTCTCTAAGACTGAACCCTAGAAGGTATGCAAGCTATAAAAGTCTATATATGGACTAAAACAATCTTCACAAGTTACAGAGTTGAAACATCCATTTTGATAAAGTAGTCAAATCATTTAACTTCATCAAGAACGATGCATACAAAAAGGATAGTGGGAGTGTAGTTGTCTCTTTATCACTATATGTAGATGACTTATTGCTTATAGGAAACAACATTCTTATGTTATAATCTGCTAAGTTATGGATGTCCAAAACATTCTCCATGAAGGATTTAGGAGAAGCATGGTACATTTTGGGTATGAAGATATATAGGGATAAATCTAAAAGGTTACTTGGCCCTTGCCAATCTATGTACATAGACAAAGTGCTAAAAAAATTTATTCATGGATGGGTCTAAGAAATGGTTCTTACCCATGTCTCATGGTGTTCACTTGTCTAGGATACAATGTCTGAAGATAGGAGATGAATAAAAACATATGAATAAGATTACCTATGCATTGACAATGGAATCAAATTTGCATATCATGCTATGTATGTGGCCAAATGTCTCCTATGTACTAAATGTCACTAGCAGATATTAGGCCAATCCAGGTGAAAGTCACTAAAGTGCAATCAAAATCATCCTTAAATACTTGCGAAGAATAAAGGATGTATTCTTGATATATGAAAGAGACCATGATTTGAGAATTAGAGGTTACAAATATGTAAGTTTTTAGTTAGATTAAGATGATTACAAATCATAATTAGGATTTTTATTCACTTTTAATGGAGGTGTAGTATATTGAAAAAGTTCCAAGCAATATATCAGAGTAAATTCTACAATTGAAGCCAACTTCATTGTTGCTTCAAACAAGGATGCTATTTGGTTAAAGAAGTTTATCATTAAACTAGGGATCATTCCTAACATTGTTAACCTAATAGAGATCTATGGTGATAACAATAGAGCCATAACACAAGCTAAGGAACCAAGGTCTTATCAAAGATCCAAGCATGTCATGAGGCACTACCATTTGATTAGAGATATCATAAAGCATAATAAAATAAGAATAGAATGAATTCCCACAGATGACAGTGTAGCTTATCCCTATACTAAGCCTTAATCCCAACAGAAACGTGATCGTCATTTAGAAAGAATTGGGATTAGATACAAGGATGATTGACTCTAGGTAAAGTGGGAGATTATTAGTATAAATGCCCTAAAGACAATCAATTGTAATGGTATAGAAACTACATATCTTAGCATATTTAATAAATATGATATTCTAGCCTCTGTATGAATTTAGTTTTAATATATATATATATATGCATGTTTTGATATATGTATGCTACATAGGATAAATTCCTAAAAATATGATTGTGTATAAATTAATTATAATATAAATTGTAATTATGAGATAATTTATACATATATTGTATTTCTAAATATCCCTAGTTATTGAATTATTAAGAAAATGGGATATCAGTAATTCATGAGTAAACTAGCAAATATCATCTCACATTCTTCTTAAAGAATGCAATGATCTCATACATTATAGATATGCTGATATATGGATGAGACATATGGGTATATGTTATGAAATATAATATTCAATTGACCCTCCATGAGGAATTATATGCAATGTTACCATGTGTCAATAGACTTGTCATGTGAAAGGTGATGTAAGTGATCTTCGGACTTAATATCAACATGATACCTTAAGTATATAGTTGTGCACTTCAATATTATTCTAGATTTGCACTCTTAAATAGTAGGTACATATAATCATTGGGTGTACCACAAAATATATAAAGATAGTAATTGATCAAGAAAGGATTCGTCCTCTCTAGTAACAAGGAAAGATATTTAAAAGATGTTTAATACTTGTGTTGTAATCAAAATCATAGGCCTATGTTTTGATTCATACATAAAAGGAGTTTTATGTATAATCAATTGTGAGATAGCACATAGTTAGACATGCACCTATAATTGGACATTCAAATTAGGGTTGACACATGAACCATACACTAACTCTAATTTGAATGTCAAGAGATGAATGGTTGAATTACACACTAACGCCTTGTCACAAAAGGTTTTGATTTCCAAAATTCTATTCCTAGCATTTAGGTGGTCATGATGCTTTGCTAGAAGTCAATTATAATCTATGAATTTATTTGAACAATTTAGGGAAATTGTGTTTGAATTAAAATGACTTTTGATTCAATTAAACTTGTAGAAGTTTGTAAATAAACTCATTGTCAACATGCATAAAAATCTAATGGGTCACACACAATAGAATCCCTTTAATCCAAAGTTAAAGAAAAAGTTAGAATGCAAAATGTTTTAAATTCAAATGTTGAATTAGTGAACAC
The DNA here is from genome assembly GCA_026873985.1 of Saraca asoca. Taxonomy (NCBI): domain Eukaryota; kingdom Viridiplantae; phylum Streptophyta; class Magnoliopsida; order Fabales; family Fabaceae; genus Saraca; species Saraca asoca. Next base: position 5,309 of record JANHAO010004368.1, on the reverse strand, counting down.
CTTGAAAATTTGAAATGATTAATTAGGTCTTTTAATATGATTAGTAATGTTAATTAATCAATGATTTAATAATTTTAATAGAGATTACAATTTTTAAATAGTAGCAAATTTCCAATGTTAATATTTGAATATAGTTAGAACATTTATATTAAATTTGAAGGACATCATAAGTGGAGGAATGGTTTTTCACTTAGAAAGTTATTTTCATTAATGAATTAAAATAATTTGAGAATTATTGCATAAGAGAGTTTATGAGTTTAGACTTGTAGTTTAGGCTTATTAGACACAAAAAGAGGGCATATCAAGGCTAATAAGTTTGGACTCATTAAGGACTATTGATTCCTTGGGCCAAAAGGGCAGCACATATACTTGGAGTATTAACCTAACTATGTAGCCCATCCACTTGGAGAAGTGGACAGCGCAAATAAGGGAAACCCTAGCTTATGCACTAATCATGCTTGCTTCCCACTCTTGTGCTCCAATATCTTCTATTTAGAGAATAAAGATGTCAACCCTGCAACACATGAACACACAATATAACAGCCTTAACACGTGTGGTGCACCCAAACTTCTATCAATGTAATCTCTTTTCTCTTCTTGTCTTTGCATTCAAATACCAACCCTAGCTGAGTGAATATGTGATTCCTTAGAAAGCTAATACTTCTTAAGTTAAGGAGTTCATTTTCCTACTCTACCTATTATATGAACATTGGTGGAAGCTTTGAATCAAATTAATTAGTATGGATCACCATCGATATTGGAGATCAAGTCCAAAGGAATTGCCCAAAAACAATCTGAAGGACTTTAAGGCTTGTTAGAGAATTCATATGATTGCTTGGAGATCAAATTTGAATTTAAAGATTGAGGATTCCAAGAACAACTCTCATCATTTTTATATTTATTTTAATTATACAATACCTTGTGAATAATTTGTAAACAATATGATCCGAGTTTGAGAAAAATTTTAAAATTTCATTGCCCATATTTAATGCTTTTGATGTATTTTTTTTTCTAACATTCTTAGCCCTATATGCCTTATCCAAGGAAATTTCAAATCCATATTCTCTATAGAACTAAGACTTCAAAGCTTTAGCTTCCCATAAATGACTATTTCTAAAATTCTCCATATATTTCTTAGCTAGCCATTAGCAGTACATTTTGTACATTTTTTCATGATGGCCAAACTCATGTTTGTTATAAAATGTCTTGATTATTGGGAAATAGTCTCTTCTTGATCCTATGTTGCATGAATCTTCCATCCACACCTCTCTTTGCAATAGGTTGTTATTCTTGCACTGTCATTGCAAGGCAGAGTGATGTTAAAACCTTGCTTAATTGTCTTTACCAAATACTTAATAAAAATATGAGAAAACTCAAATTTTCTAATAAATATGAGTAGGACTAGATTCCAATCCTTCCTCAACCCTTTCATAGATACACTTAGGCACATATATAAGATATTCCTAATAATTCTACATTAATAATTAGGCATATGCATTTATCTAATTCTTCTTCTAATTTGCCTACATAACATAAAAATATTTTAGGCTTAGCTTAGAAAATATATTTTCATACACAAAAAACAAAAGTAGAAAGGTAGAAAACCCCACTCACCTTGGTAGGAGAGAATTCTCCCAAAAAACTTAGAGGTTGTTATGCTATCAATACACACTTGCCAATTCATCACTATTTGCATACTCTAAGACATATCCCTCTTCTACATCTTTTGGTTTAATTTTGGCTGAAGTAGCTTGTTTTTATGGAGTTCTTTGAGGTATGGAGTTGTACAACCATTCATTTATATTGCTAGCTATATTAGGATGGATATGTTTGCCCCTCAAATATGTCCTCACCCTTATCCTTTAAATTGATTGTTAGATATGAAAGCACCCTACTATCAGTTTCATCTCCATTTATAATGTAGTTAGGATCTTCATCACTTTTAGTGGTGACTTAAGGCATTGATTGCTACTCAGGTTAAGGTTGCTTGTCATTCGCTACTTGCTGCTTAGCTTGAGCTTGCTTCACATGCACAATTTATTGCTCAAGCCCTTGTTACTGCTCAGTTGTAGGCTGCTTAGGCCTAGGTTACAGTTTGTCTAGCTACCTTATCTTGCTTAGGTTAAAGTACCATGTCAAGTTGAGGTGGTGGGTCAATATCCTCTTCTACTTAAGGTCCAATCAATATTAGCTCATAGGCCTTATCATTTGTAAGAATATGATGGTCTAAACCATGCTTAACATACATCTATAACACCTTATGCTCCTTTTTGGCCATCGTCTTCCTAATATCAATCACATGTTGATCATTAGCCATCCTTGCAAACTTTTCTTCAAAGTCTTGCCCTTCAAATTTATACCATAAACCCACAACATTCTTGTATCCTAAACCCTTAAGCACAATCTCAAATTCTATCACTGACATAATGTCAATGTCAACTCTAGCCAGATCAATACCCCACTACCTATGTATTCCACCCACCGAAACATTCTTAAATCACCTCCATGATGTATTTCTATACTGATGAAGTAAAATGCTGCATACCAAAATAAAAGAAAATTGTAAAATTCCTAAAATCTCTAAATGTTAACACAATTACATTAAATCCCTAATTATTCCAATTTCAGTAATCCCACAAAACCTTAACTTAACAAAAAAATTTGCAAAATATAAGAAATTTAATAGGGTTAACCACAAAAAATTTAGAACCCATTAGGTTAACATTGGCCTAATCAAAATATATCAACTTATGGAACAAAAAGAGTAAGCAAGCATTACCTAGATCCATTTCGAGGAAGAAGAAGAGGCACAAATGGATCGCATAGCAAACTTTAAGCTTCAACAACAAATGGTGATGGAATGCAAGGAATTTCTATCAAACTTCACTTCACAAATCGTTCAAAGAAGTGGAGAGTTTTTGCTCTACTAAAGACAAATAAGAAACAAATATTAGCTAAATTAAAAGGGAAATTTTGGGAGATAAAATGGAGGGAGGCAAAAATAAATTATGTGACATTAATTTGGTGGTGTGGATTTTTATTTCCAACATATAAATGGAGATACACATTGTAAATAATATCCAATCAAATTATGCCACCGATAAACATGTGACATGATACTCACGTGACAAATGGAATCAGACAATTTTTGAATGATATGGGTGAAATCCAGCTACTTAGATGCTACTAATGCTTAAATTCAAGCTTTTAGAAAAGGTATGGATGAAATTCAACAGGTAAGTTTGGTTCAACTGTTAAGATTTTTGTCTTTCACTATTCATGCCTTAGATTTAAATGTGAATGCAATGGTCCTAATGAATTACGCAATCAGCATGGTAAGTTATCAAAGAAATTTGGTAGCATAGCATGACTACAACTATGAAACACATTGGTTTAATCCACTTGCCAAAATGACAATTTGAGTCTTACTATGCAAGTTTGTGAATCTAGCGGGCCTCCTTGCGAGCTATTTTTTTTAATCTTAACAAATCTAAGTTTGTTTTGGAACGATTTTCAATCCATAATGAAAATCTTAGACTTAAAATATCTTTTTAGGTCTTGTACCTATATTTACTTTCAATATTAAAAGCCATGTAAACATTTTAAAATTATCCAAAACCTATTTTAAATAACGCAAAACACTTAAATGCATATAAAATAGAATCCATACTATATCCAAAATTATAAACTACATAAATAACTAAAAAAAGTTCTTCAAATCCCAAATAAAAGTTTAAGCAGCCTAAAAATATATTTGAATCTAAATGAGATTTGAGTTTGACAAATTTCACAAAGTATTAAAGGATATATAAAAAAAATTAAATAAAACAAGCTTCTCAGCTGACTTTTGAGTTAGATTCGGACAAATCGCAAAACAAACAAACTAGACTAATTTAGTTTCACATTCTAGTGAACTTCTTTTTAAGAGTTTCTAATTCTAATTTTGATACAAAGAAGTGAGCTAATATGCAAATCAAGACCTACTTTGACAATTCTAATCATATCTTTGGAATCAAGTATTATATATTTGGAAATATTTTTTTATCTTACTCTAATATTGTCTATCATTTTTTAACAAATCAAAAAATCAAGTCCTTAAATTTAAAATCTACTTAACCATGATATCAAAATATATAATTTGTCAAAACATAAGAGATAGTAACACTGAAATCTCAGGATAGGATTAGAAATATTTTTCATATGTTTAGCATTCAATTTATCATGTAGTTTATAGATGCACATGTTTCGTAAACTATGTTGTTCTATTTAAAAACAATTGCTACAAATAATTAATATTTATAAGTATTTTATTCACTTATTTATCTTAATTATTTTGTTATTATAGTTTTTATGCATGAAAAAAAAGGCTCAACATAAGCTGCAATTTTTTTAAAAAATAATTATTTTATACAAAATTATATTAGTAAATATTTTTCACATATAATAAAGTGCTCTACTCGAACAAGTTATAACTTTTTTAAAAACATTATAAAATTTTATAATAAGATAATAGATTTAATATAGGATTTAAATCTAACACATTATCAATGTATATAAATCAGTTTTACATAATCATCCATTTATGTGACATCATGTTATTAAAATTTGTTAAATTTTCTTTTACCATTAGTAAAAAAATTTATTTATCCTTTTTTTTAAAGATGTGACAACTTCCTATTTATTGATAGTATAAAAAAATTTACACTGATAATGAATTAAATTTAAACTCTTTTATATTTTGACAAACACTGCATCTTTTGAAAAATTATAACTTCATTAATTGAGTTTTTTTTTATAAAATATAAAATTTTAAAAATAGTAAAAAAAACATTTCATATAATTTCTAATAACATGCCATCTTAATGATTGATGCGGCTGTTGAGACCAATCAGATTAGAAATTTATAAAATCGAAGCTACCTAAACTACTTGTAATAAGGCAATATTGGGTCAAGCCCATGGATCATTTGGAGGATGATATCAATTAAATTAGGAGCTGAAAATAAAAGGGAGGGTTGGCAGAAACTAAATCTTACAGCTACACTAACATGCAGAAGCTAAAACAGATGAAGTAAGCCAATCAACCAAGGGAATTAACTTGAGATTAATACTTCATTAATCACTAATTATTCATTCAATTGTTGATCATATTCTATGGCTTAAAATCACAACAAGGATCCTTGAAAATAATTAATAAGTCTAATCAGAACTCAGCCACAAACAACCCATCAAGATCTCAATGCATTCCTTGGTTTTCCTATCCTCTTCTACAAGTGATTATCAAAATCTCAATAATCATATTAACATCTA
>JANHAO010004367.1:0-24309 GCA_026873985.1 Saraca asoca | reverse complement strand
ATTAAAATTATAGTCAATATATAATATAATTAATTGTGATATATTATCTTATTATTTTACACAAATTTTATTTATTTCTTATTTTATTTTTTAAATTTTTTAGAAATTTTTTCTTTTTTATTTTTATTTCTTATTTTTTTAAAAAATAAAAAAGAGATAGGAGTATTTTGATATTTTATTAAACTTGAGGGGGGGAAATGATAATAATTTATTTTCTAGGGGATAAAATAGAAATAACTCTAGTGATAAATACATGCTTCACGAGTTATATCCAATTTATCTCATATCAATTATAAAAATGTATATATAATTGGTTGTATTAAAATATAAATATAGACGTAAATCAAGTATGAGTTTATTCTATTAGAATATTTAGACACATTTTATTAAAAACATATAAATGGACTTCAATTAATTATGAGAGAGGCTGGTATTGACTAATCTTTTGAGTAGCATCCACGGCTAGCAAGACAGTAACACTTGCACGTAGAAATGTGAAGAAAGAGTCGGGGTCGCGTGGTTATACCAAATCATTTACATTTGTATTAAGAAAGTTAGCCGTTCTTCCAATTGGGAAATAAATATGGTGTGTATTCTGAGGATCGTTACTGAAAAATGACATAATTTCTTACTTAATTTACAAAACGATGGAAAAACTTTATCACTTTGTTAGATACGCTGTTCAACCATATCATGCATAAAGGGAAAAAGAAACGGCGTATCGTCCAAGCTTTAATATTATATCTGCTTTAATTTGACTAAAACCCAAATGGAGCTAAAAGATTGAAGGCAACTTGATGAAGAAATGATGCTTTTGGCTAAAACTTTGATTATATGTTCCAAAAGTATGATGAAAATACTAAGTTTCAATACTTCAAAATGTTCTGTAGTTACGTTTATCCGATTTACACGAGACAATGATGGCTTAAAGAGTACAAATGCAGAGTAGGATTTTGTTAAAGTTGGTCCAGCTGCTTCCTACCTGTTTTGTCTCATTTCTTTAATTCTCACGGTTGCCCTCAAGAAACTTCAACTCAACCACAAATAATATTGCGTGCTAAAATGGTATAATGGTATCTTGTCGTGTTTAATAAACAGTGGTTAGCTGTCTCAAATAGTTTACTCTTAATCATCCGTTACGCTTAAATTGTTTGTATTGATCATATAGGTCCTACCCGCAATTAAGAATTAACTTTGTGAAAATAAAATGTTGCTTCATATAATTGCGAAATAGTTGAATAATTTTAAAGATTAAGATAACGATTATGTATATTGACATTTCCAGAAAGTCAAGTGCTGTGATATCCACATGGTGAATACCTCATTCATGAATAAGCAGACAAATATTTTATCCTTTGAGAAATCCAGCTTTGTCCAAGGAAGCTCGAATTTCAGCACTGCTAAACCCCTCACTTGTCTCAACAATGTTGGGGCTGTCCAATGGCATCACATCTGAAAGGGGATAGCTTCTGTTATTATGAAGCTGACTCATTGCACTGCTTCCAACTCCCTTTAATATAACACTTTTGTGAAGGCCACCAAGCAATCCTTCATAATCTGTTTCACCACTGCCTCCCACAAACACCACCATCTTTGGCAGCTCAAATCCCCATCGAACATAGAGGTACCTGAAGGAGAAGTGTATAAAGCTATTAGGGTGCAACTGTAGGCAACTTTTGGCATAATGAGACTCTTAAAGCGATTATTAAGCAATACCTGAGGGCTTGGGAACGAGATGCCAATACTGGAATTACATTTAGCCTTGTCCCATTTTGACAATATATAACATGGCAACGTAGAGCCTGGATTCTGAGTAACTTACGAAGCTGCTTCACAGGGGAAACCTGCTAAAAATAGCACAAGAAAATGATAGGGAGAAGGAAAAAAGGAACTCGAGGTGTTCTGCACTTTGAAATCTCCACTCATAAAGTCATTCAATCTAAAAAACTGATACTAATATTTCATACAAAACTCATAAAAAAATTTATATTTGGTTACCATTCCTGGCTTCTGCACTTTGAAAGCATAACAATAGTCAGTTGAAAGCTGTTCAGAAGGAGTCACGATCTGTTCTTCATTCTCAGTTATAGACTCCGCCCAACGTACCAAAGTCTTCCTCAACCCTTCCCCGCCCCAACGGAATTCTATATGTGAGTGGTAATATAAGTCAACCACAAATGGGCGATCTTCAGAATTGAGAGATGGATAGTAGAGATCACTGCCACTATTGCAAATATAACCATCAAAGTCATTGGGGCTTAAGCCACCTGAGACCATGAATGAATGTATCTCAGACATTGTTAAGGATGTTGACAGTACGAACCCTACAGAACCTTCAACCCTCTCCTTTTCTGCAGACTGAAAGACCTCTTTAATGATTTCAAGAAGACTAGAGCGTGTATCACAATCCACTGCAATGACAAAGAGATGCTTCCTCCTCCTCAATGGTGGAAATTTGCCTGCATTTGTATTTTGATCTGATTTCTCTGTGGTTCCAGCTTTGCGTAAATCGTTCGAGATGCCCTTTGACCATGACAAAACAGCATTTTCTAACTTAGTCCTTCTATCTACTGAATTTTCTTCGGACTCCACAAGATTATCATTACCGCTGCGCCCACTCTTCTCTTCATCCATTGAAAACTTCAGGTTTAAAGATAAATCGTGGATATCTCTCAAGGAATCACCTGGTGATTCTGACTCAAAACTTTCAGCTCCATCGTCGCTTCGTAGCCACTGTGGCTGCCTTGGCTTGAAAGTGGATATTTTAGACAGGTAAGTCTTGCAATGCTCTGGCCATGAAAATAGATGAATATTTTTTAATCCATTCTGCCGACATTTTGCCCATAGTTGCTTGTTACTAACAAGCTTCAAAAGTGCATCTGCGATAGACTGCTGATCATGAGGATCTACAAGCAAACCATTGTCAAGTACCTATAGTAATAATCAGTCAGTCATGGAAGATTCCCAAGGGATACTTTTTAAAATAATACACAACCACCAATCAGTAGGCATACCCGATGAATATCAACAGGGCCTCCATTTTTAGTAGCAACCATTGGCAAACCATGAGCAGCTGCCTGTTCAACAGATATGTAAAGTGAAGGTCTTGGTTGATACAGCAATAGATGAATATCACTTCGAAACTCAGAAGATTACCTCTATCAAGGTAAGACCAAATGGCTCAATGAAAGCGGGATTAATGAAAACACCCTGTTGCATGAGAAAGATTAATATAGATATGAGGAATAGTATGCAGATTGACTCACATGTCTTCCCTATTAAAGGCGCATGCTGGTCATTTAAAATAGATGATTAACATTATTATTATTTCCATAATATAATGCTGCAATAGTACCAACATATCAAACACATGAATCCTCAATAAAACAAAACAAGCTGAGCAAAGCCCATATTTGCATTAATAGAGGACATACAAGTTGCACGCATTCCCTCAAAACACTTTCGTCTGTCCAATAAGAACTAAAGGGGATGAGGAGAACATACATATAGGCTGAGTTGACAATTCCTGAAGAGTGGTTGCAGTACTTATAAAGAAAAAATTGACTAATCTTTTAAAGCTTAAAATGACACACTAATGTTATTCAAATGTAATAGATTAAGTTACCTTTGTCTTTGCTGCTAGACGATATATTTCGGGAACACCAGATTGTTTGTGGTGTTTAGGATATGCCACTTGCCCATACAAATCATATTTGTCAATGAGCTTGAGCACAGAGAGAAGAACAGAAGCATTTGTGCTTGACATTTCATCAATTCCATCTCGGTTACCCATAATTAATGTCTGAAAAAACAAAAGGGGCAACAGTTGATTGATCAGACAAACGTTGCAAGTCAGCTTACCAGAAAATCAAGAAAATGTAAATACTCAAACACGTGCAAATGTAGACTGATGATTCATACTAGATTAGCAAGCTCTTGAAGGGGACGGCATTCTCCAAATGCTTTCACCAAAGTTGTGATGTTCTTTTTAGGATCTGGTCTGGCAAGGGCTAGTATCATAGGCTTGCGAGGATTGGTAAAGAAGCGCATTATCTGGAAAGCACCAAGTGCAAATTGGCATCAATTCAATTTTTGTTTTGCTTGTGTACAGACATATCTAGCCTCAGACGTGTCATCCAAAGAAGAATAGTCAACTGGCTGCGTGACCAGAAAACATAAAAAATATACAGGTAAAATATTTTTTACCTCGGACCAAATAGGTGGATCATGGGGCGCAGGATGATCCAAACTCCCTTCGGGTTCACCTTCTAAATCCCCATCTTGTGGAACAATATGATGGAACTCCATACCCGGTGGAATTATCTGCAGGAAGCCACAAAATATGATATCTAACAGCATCATGTGACACTGGCAATGACAGCCAAGTTCAGTCCAAAAGAACGATTACTATGCTGTTTCTTGAAAACTGGATTATGATCCGATACTTACCGCCATGCGAGGCATGAATCTACCATAACAGCTCACATTACGCTTAATCCTTGCCCGTATTTTACGCTCCAATACCGGATCAAAACCATCATATAACCGCCACTGTTCTTCTATTTCTTGTCTGGTGCTTGTTATGACTATTTCAGATGCATCAAGGGCTAGTTCCTCAGCTTCTATCCGCCGCATTATCTTGTATGTTGTGTTTATTTCATCCCTCGATAGTCGACCTTGCTTTAAAAGTTGTTCCAACTTATCTCGACCAAGTGAGTGACCAGTAAAAAGCATTGGAACATTTAAAGCACCGGATAAAAGAGCGGCAGAGTCACCGGCATCTGCATAGTGTCCATGGATAGCAACAGGCCAAACCGCATGCCCACCCCCAATTTGATGCCCAAGAGCTTTTGACATCTGTATAATGTGGTTAAGTGCACCATCAACAAATTCCGGAATGTAAGGCCAGAGGTGTTCTTTGGGAATATATTTATCTCTAGGACCAAAGGGTATACGAATGATATAAGAACCACTGCTCTCTCCCATATAATCTGCACAATCATCTGTGTTACTTGGAGTCAACATCTCCGTGGGTTCTCCATAACTCCAATCTACATCTGGGGATGATACTTGTCGTGTTAGTAAATCAACCCGATAAACTCCCGGCATCGAACCTAAGGCCCTTGCGAGTTCCACAACATACTTGACCTATTCAGTTGAGACATGGAATTCAGATTCTCACATGAGCGGGTAAATGTCTATACATTTTATAGGGTGAAGTATAATACTATTAGAAAGGGAGATCAGACCACGTTGCTGAAATGATAACCCCTTTAAAAAAAAAAAATAGTATTACCTGACCACCAGTATCTGAATCACGCCCCAGCTCCATATTCTCACCTCGTATTAGACCATGAATACTGCATTTATACTAGTTGTTAAAATAAAAACTAATTAAATCATGCAGACCAGAGAGATTAGACTGAGTGTAAAATAACATTGATATATAGATGCACTGATTATCATCGGGAATGGATACATGTTGCTTCTTGTATTAATGTTCATTCAGCAATCAGTTCGATGGGTGTTTAGAGTACTTCCCAAGGGAATAGAAGATAAGGAGAGCATGTTGAATTTGTAAATTTAATCAAATAAATTAAAATCCATGAAAGAATGTCTATGTTCAACATCACTTCAAAACCAAAGCTACTAGAGCGCAGTTCTTGCCTTATAAGCACAATATAGAGCTTCTTTCCCTTCTGACTGTTAGCCCATGCCTCCATAGCATCAATAGAACTGATTCTGGGCAATCTGCTTTTAGTGTTATCACCACCATGAACTGAAACATCGCTCACTGGATCTCCTTTTTCTCCCTCTGATAAGTCCTCGGACATGTCAGCAGTTGCTTCTCTGCGGCCTCTTTCACGTTCAAGGCGGCGTTTAGCCACTCTTTGTGATGCCTCATTCTCAAGCTATAAATTATAAGAGAATCTTCACAGTTAGGCAGATGGAGATTGAGACCGTCAACATGATTTCTTTCTCTCCTCATGCACATTATTAAACAAAAGATTTGAAGAATTTCCATCACTTGGACACATACACACATACAGAAACAAAATTTCGTTAGAATTTTAAAAAAAAAAAAAAAAAAAAGGGGAATACGGCTGTTCATATATCAGCCAAAACATTATAAAACAAATGGAAAATCTAGAGGATAAAAGTTCCCATTCCTGAACACACCAGACAACTTTACCCTAAGCATCAACCAGAGAGTCCAAAAATGAAGAAGAAGAAAAAGCGATGCAAAATGTTATATCAGCAGCCTAACACCCCCTCTCTCGTTTTGAATTGCTACTTGTACTGTACGAAACCGCTAGTAGATGAAGACAATTATCAATATTAACATAGATACAAGGAGTGCAATCAAAAGCCAAAAATCAAGTAGATTGAGCTGATGAGATGAGAACCGATCAGCAAATCAATGAAGAAAACCAAATGATAGTGCAAATTACAGTAAAAATAATGATGAACTAAACCTGTCTCTTTTGGCGAGCCAAGTTCCAAATCCTCCAGCACATATTCTCCAATCTGGTATTCCTCTCCTGGGGACTCCTTGTTGCTTGGGCCTACAACAACAAAACACCAAGCATTCAATACAATTCAATTGAATCGAATCCCATCCAATCAGGAGAATGAAGTAATGGAGTGGTGTATACCTTAACCCAAGAGCGATAGAGATCGCTTTCATCAAAGCCAGAGACAACCTCTTCGACGAAGTAGCGAGTTGGACTGAATCTGCCTCGTTCTCGAAGAAGCAAAGAGGACTTTGCATCATCGAGACCTGGACCAACATCCAGAATTGCCTCCAAGTAGCTATTTATCCAGTCGTTCCCTGCCATCTTCTTCTTCTGCAACTAATACTCGCTTGCAGTTGCGGAGAGACAAAATAAAGATTCACGAGAAGAAGAAGAATAGAAAAACTGTAAAAGGAATATTCCAAAGAGAAGAGAGAATCATGATAACGAGTGGGGCAAAGGCGTGTGTGTGCGGGAACTTGGCCTCGAACCACTTTTAATATCCTCTTTTTTTTTTTCCTAAGAAGGTCTCTCTTTTTTGGTCCTCACAAGTCATAACTGATTGCGTGGGGCCTCGATTGACATTTGACATTCACCTTTGTATTTATTTATTATATTAATATTATTAATTTATTCAAACAAATTAAATGGTAGAAGTTCTGCAAACTGCAGGTTTTTTTTTTCCTTTTTTTTTATTTAAGTATGATAAGTCACTCTCTAATAAAATCAGAATATGATATTGATATATTTTTTTAAGTTACCGTGATATTTATAAATCATGTAAGTTATCAAGATTGTCGAAACGAAATTTAAAACTAAAATATAAATAATAAAAAAAACAACTTTAATTATAAATTGATTTAAAAGGAAATTTAATTATGTTGATTCTCTCTATAAAAGTAGGCAGATGTTTTTCACATATGTGAGGTCTGTTTTTCTCTGTAGTTTAGAATTATTGATTTTATTAAATGTCTAACATACTGAGTTTAAAAGGAAATTTAAGCTATGACGCTTACATTGATATTGTGCTTTATTTGGTATAATAATTAAAAAAATTTATAATTAATTATAAATTAAATTCTGATTGAATAAAATATATTTTAAATAGAAATATTTAAATTTAAATTTATATTAATTTTATTTTTTAATAATTTAATATTAAAAATAATTTTTTATAGACCACTCAAATAAAAATAAAGTATATTTAATTAATTATAAAAATATGTTATTAAATATAAAATAAATTTTATATAATTAATTATGTTTACAATAATTATTTCATAAATATAATAAACAAGCCCTTTCTCTTTGGGAGTAGACAGACGTATTTCACATATGTGAGGTCAGTTTTTCTTCCCATAGTTTGGAATTATGGATATTATTAGTTATTTTAACTGGCATAAATCGGTATTTTAAAGAATTAATTACCGATATTTTAAAAACATATATAATATAAGATATGTTTAATTCACAATAAAAAATATATATATATATATTATGTCTCATTCATTCAATTTCTCTAAGTAAACAAATAATGCCATTGTCAATGTTTGGGAAGTCAACTAGAAAGTCTATTTAATACATGATATCGTCAATTTATCTTCTTTAATATGACAGCTGGCTCACCGTATAAATAGATAATACCCAAATAGAAAATTATTTTTTAGGTAAGAAAAAGAAATGGAGGATTGATATTGATAAATGTGAAATATTGATCCCACGAAGTATAATATAAATATTATATATATTGTGACATATAAGTAAGTATATAAAAATAAAAGAATAAATTATAATCATTATATTAATAATTAATTCTAATATAATTAAAGATCTTATAATCACTTAAAAAAAATTACATGATGATTATTAATATAATATTTAATAGATTATAATTTATTTTTTTCATTCTAATATTAGAACAATACTTTTTTTTAATATGCTTATATATATAATGTTGATATTGTATTATTTTTTAAATTAATATTGATTTGTTTTTTATTAATAAAAAATATGGACCGATCATATTGGTATATATAAATTAATAAGAAACCAAAATTATAATAATTTTGTCCAGGGGACAAAAGAAGTGTAATTAATATAATATACAAAGAAGTTGTCTTGTGATTATTGGTCATGTCTTGTCAGAATGTTTCCTCGTCTCTGTCAGTAGTGAAGACTCCATGTTCAAGTAACTGTCTAAGCAAATAGACAATGACCTTACCATACATTCTCGTCCACCTCTCTTTTATACTGTGGTGGGCCCGTAACTCTTACAATTTTATATTATATTTTCATTCATTATTAAGAATTTTATCACCACATCAGTTTCTATCTTTCTGTAGTCTTTCATATAACCCAGATTTTCTCAAAAAATTATAAATACCAAAAACCCAAAGTAGATAGTTATAAAGTCGTGGTCTAGACATTTTTACACAAGCATTTTACTGAATAATACGAATATATGAAAATATAAAATATATAATAATATTTCATGTGTCATAATAATAATCTAAAAGTTTAATAACTATCGCCAATATAAATAAATTTTATTTTATTAATATTCAAACTCATTTACTATTAATAAAAAATTTTAATTAATTTTTTATGGCATAACATATTTTTATTTATTAACAATGTAAATTTTACATCATAATAAATTAAATTTAAACTCACACAACTATAAAACATTATGCATGAAATATAAATAAATAATAATAATAATAATAAAAAGATGGCATTCATTCATGTATATATCACATGATCCGTCACCGTTCGGTGCCAATCCTTAATAAGAAACACATGGGAAGCAAAGACACAAACTTAATTTGTCTTCGTCAATTTTCATCCTCTTGATAAAATGCAATATAAAGATATTCAGAAGCGGAACATTTGGGACGTGTTGAACCAATTGCCGGCTACTTTGATAAATGGATAATTGTCAACCTTCAAATTACACCCTCCCCTAGGAAAAATATTTACTTTTCTTTTTGTTAAAAAAGAAATTTTTACATAAAAAATGAAGGTGATAAAATAGAGATTCATAATTATGTGGATCCTGCTTAAGTGAATCTTTCTTTTTCATTGTCACTTTCTCTTCTTTCTGATGTAAGAATTATTGCGTCACTCTCTCATTTTAATATAAGATTTCTTCCTTACAAAAACAGGAATGTGAAATTTATGTGTAACTTTACTCTTTATTGGATCAGAATTGCTGCTGGAACTGGTTTCTAATATCGTTAGGTACCTAACTTACCAGAAAAATGTCTGTTCAAATTATATTATTATTTACATTATGATTTAGAAATATTGGCACCAAATTCTCTTACCTTGGTTAAGTTAGGAGTGTTTACAAATAGTTTGTACACCAATCGATACGAAACGAAGGATGTGATTTTAAAGCACCGAAAGTGCCCAGTTTTGACGTTAAGCTTTTGTATCCAAGATTTTGGATGTAAAGTTGGCAGCTTCTGTGCCATACAAGATGGTCCAGGATAAGCCTTACCGGATGTGAACGAAAACCATGTGGTCCATATTCCATGGATTCCTATCCATTATCAAAAACATTTTTGACAGTTCATCTCTTTGCTTCTGTTGTGATAACTGAAGCCAAATTCCATGTTTACCTTAAAACACTTAACCTGTTAATCATACTTAATCCATGGACATGGATTTTGGTTCAATTATTTCATCGGCACCTGTCTTTCTATGAACAGTTTTCTTAGCGGTTGAGTATTTTAATTATAATATTATTTATTTTGTAAAAATAAATCAGATAAAAAAAAAAAAACATTAACCACCTTCCTACAAAATAGATTATGTTGATGTTAAAAGTACTCAACCTCAAAATAGAACTTTCCATAAATTTTAATAAAAGTACTAGTGTAATTAGTAGCTGAACTGATCTATAGCATCAAAAGAGTTATAAATTCTACCTATAACTAATGCCATCTAGCAGCCATCTTATTTTAAAATTGGGCTTTAATCAAGGAGATATTAGAACCCCAACCATCAAAATGGGCCTACGTTTCAATCTTAGCCCAACAAGAAAAGGCCTATTATGAGTAAAACATCCAACCTTTTCTAGGAATGGGATCCTTTTTTTTTTAAATATATTTTTATTATGATAGAGATGGACATAAATTTTTTTATGGATCCTATTGTGTGTGTGTGTGTGTGTGTATATATATATATATATATATATTAGAAAAAAAGGGTTTTTGGATCTTACTACATGTACAATTTTATGGCTATTTTAATCCAATATGCTAAAATCAGAATCAAAGAAAAAAAAAATTCCAAAACCCTTTTCCCGTGACAAGCTGTCTTTGATTTATGTCATTTTCTCTACTCAACTTGTTAAATTACCTGTGCAAATAATTTTCTTGGTCCTCAAGTTTATAATTCATAGAATCATAATAAAATATATCCAACTGATCTCCATTTATATTTATTTATTGAAAACCCTCTGAGAAGATTTAATTTCAAACTTGTTTCTTGGTTCACTTGCCATTGAACTCTCACATATAATAATAGCAAATTCAAAACCTTAAGCATCACCAATTTTTATTCTTTTGCCAGCCATCGGCATCGGTTTCAGTCAAGTCAAACACGAGGCAAATTAAGTGAAAAGTCATGATCATGCTTTTTCTTATTTTCCCATCTAGAATTCATTTGGTCTATCCAAAATTCATGGATCCAGCAAAAAGACCGATTTCTTAATTAGAATAATAATCTATTTTCAAGGTCTTATCATAATTAAAAAAAATTAAAATTGACTTGCACTTATTATTATTATTATTATTATTATTATTATTATTATTATTATTATTATTTTCCATCGGGCAAGCTAAATGTAAGTTTAGAATGATGAAACTAACATTACTTTCATTGTTTTCTTTTTTTTAAAAAAAAAAAAAAAAACCCTAAATTTTGAACCATTTTGGTTTATGGTGAGAATGACAGCATGATGCAGGAGTTGGAATGTGCAGAGGAATGAAAGGTCTAATAAGTAAAGAAGGCAATGACGTGGGACCATTGTTACTGGGCTTCTTTGAGGCCCACATACCTTACTGTCCAGATCAAGTGTTGAGGGGCCCATACGTCTGTTCAGACCGACACAACAATTTTGGTTGGCCAAAAACCAAAAACAAATATCAGCGGTGTTCATTATTTAATGTTGATTTGAAGGTGTATTTGTTCATAATCAGTATTAGGTTATACACAAGAATATGTCATTAAGTAGTACGGTTTATGCATTTTTTTTTTATTAACGTATTACAAACACATTAAAATATTTTTGTTATTGTTTTCCGTGTAGAGTGGGTACAAACTTAGGTAAGATTTTCAAACACACGTGACCCTTTTCACACTGAATACGCAACCTTATGTTACGAATGGCGGCCCAGCAGTGCGGTTTTTCCCCACCAAAATATCTTAAAACAAAATGCGCGTGGGACACACGCACCACCAAAAATGTCTCATCACACTTAAGTATACTAAAATATTTTTACTTATTTATGAAAAATATTAAAATACCTCTTTCAAATTTAGATGATTAAATTTTATCCCATCAATTTAAAATTGTATAAATTAAAATATCAAAATAATATAAAATTGAAATGTTTATTTTGAGTTATGTTCTAAATATATTAAAAATTTAATCTTATTAATAATAATAATTTAATTTAAAAAAATTTTATTCACAAATTGATCAAAATTTACATAAAAATAGTTAAATAGAATCATAAATAATTGAGATTTTAACTTTTTAAAGTTTTTAAAAAACTATTTATATGATTTAAAATTTTAAAAAATTATCTCACACTCTATCTTATTATGAATATATCAATTGTAAAATAGTTGTGCATCATAATATTCTTTTTGTTGCAGACACGCTCTGTCATCATAAATAGAAAAAAAAAAAGAACTTATTGATATTATATTTTAAAGATTCAATAATTCTAACAAACCCTAGATGCCATTCACATGAAGCCCAATAGCAACGATAAAGTGTCCGGACAAAATTTAGGCTTGTAGACCTGATTTCAAGTTTTCAACTTAGCCGCTGATTCCATCAGCTATAAAAGCTGGGTGTATATTCCTTGCCAAATTATTTTGAAAATACCAAAATACTCTCCAGTTATTTCCTGGAAATCCGTAGTTTTCCACTTTTTCTCGCCCGTCAAGGCTTCCATCAAAGGTCAACGACGCAAAAATTTTCTTTTCATCGCCAAAAAGAAGAAAGAAAAAAGAAATAGACGAATTTGTGGGTTCATATAACATTTAGAATACGTAGAGACGGCCATGGAGTTTACGTCAGAGTCTACCATAGGCTGGCTGGCTTTTCCTTGTCCTTACCTGCTCTTTGTGTTGCATCCTCGCTGATTCCTCCCTCCCTCTCTATCCAAATCCTTTCTCTTCTCTGTTTCTCTCCCACGTTCCTCTCCCACGCTTGGCCGCCTTTCTCTTCACGTCTTTCTTTTCTTTCACCGCAACTACTTTTTCGTCAAACCCCATTTCTAGTCTTCAAGTTTGTGCCTATTAGCCAATATAGCCATTTCACCTTCTGGGGTTCGAAATTTTCATTCGTTAGATCCAAAGACATCAACTTTTTCTGGGCGTTGAGTGGAATTCTGTTTGTTTTGTTGTACGGGGTTGCTGCTGTTAAGGTTTCCTTGAATTGGGTGTTGAGCTAGTGAAGTGGAATTTTGTTAATTATTATGCTTTTAAGTCGTTGGCTTTGGATTCCGAGTTGTTGCACTAGCTGACTATACGGAATTTTTTTGTCTGAATTGGTGAATTGGCCATCCAAAACTTAGCTCGTGTTTTCTGGGCACACCGAGAAATTAAAGCCTTGAATATACCTCTATGATGTAGCTGCTGGCAACATTAGAGGCGTGAACTTCAATATCAAACTCCTGTTGATCAGAATCTAACTGGATAATTCTCTATGATTTTGTTACTGTAGCTGGATGCTGCCCTCGAATTTTACGTTGATTGTGGGAAATTGAACGTATCCTTTGTAAATCAATTTTAGGCTGTGTCATCGACTATCAATTGTGTTTGATTGCCTGCTTTGGTGAATTGGGCTAAGAACTTGGTTTACTGCACAACGAAACTCTGAAGCCAAAAGTCACTGGCCTTTGATATACTGCTAAATTAGGAATCCAGCTGATCTGGATTCTTTGTGTCTTAATCTTGGGGTTTTGTGCTATCATATACTGCTATATTAGGAATTTGTTGGTTATGTTTGGTGGTTCTGCATAGTTCCTACTGGATAGCCTTTCGGTGCTCAGGTGAAATAAAAAATAAATGCTTTCATTTTCTATTAGTTCACAGAAGTAGAACAGTGCATTTTACAGTTGAGAATGGCTATCGCTGCATTACTCTTGGTGTTAGTGCTGCAACTTCCCGGAATTTTTGGCTCTGCAATTTTCTTACTGTCAAAGAATTGTGGTGATGATACTATAGCCTATTCATATTCTCATGATCAGGAACTATTTTACATAAACGGGAATTCTGTAGATAGAGTTAGTTTCTGTAAGGCCCTCCAACTGTACATTGCAAATGGTTGTGACGTGAAGGACTACTTTGGAAGTAACAACTGTGCTTTGGATGTTTCTTCTGGTATGGACCAATGATATATTTGTTCTGATTGGGGTTTAGCAAATTTATTTATGCACATTTTTGTTGATTGCCATTTGCCACTAATAATAACCTTTCGAGAATTCAAACAGCTGTTTCTTAAAACTTCTATGTTGTCTTTCACTGTTTGCAGTTAACTTTCATTCAAAGGCAGGAAGAAAACTTTTGCACAAGGACTTAGACGATAAATTCACATCCCAAGTTCACAAGGATGATTCTAAGCCTCTGCCAACCGGAACAGTTGGTATGGCTGCTGGTGGAGCTTTGCTTGTATGCTGTGCTTTTCTTTGTCCTTGTTGTTTCTATGGGAAAAGACGAAAAGCCACTGCTCATGCTGTGCTGACCAAGGATCCAGTTTCAAGTGAGTTGATATTTCTATCTGATCTTGCCATTTACTTTTGGACATTTGGACTCAAAATTTTTCCGGACAAGTTTCATGCTAGAATGTGGGTTCAAGTTATTAATTAGTGAATGGAGAATGCTGACCTGCGGATTTCATTTAATAGTTTCTTATTGCACTATTTTTAGAATTTAAAATTCCTTAGTATACACTCTTTTTCAGATTTTGCTTCCTGTTTTAATCAAATAATGAATACTTTTGCTGTTGTAGTTGATTCAACTTTGCCCTTGGAAGGGAACTCAGTTTCTGCAAAGATTCCTGCCAGTCCACTTAGGGTACCACCCAGCCCTTCACGATTCTCAATGTCTCCAAAACTCAAAAGACTTGGATCGATACATCTCAATCTGAGTCAGGTTGCAAGAGCTACACGTAATTTCTCAAACTCATTACAAATTGGAGAAGGAGGTTTTGGAACTGTCTACAAGGCTCAGCTAGAAGATGGCCAGGTTGTGGCTGTAAAACGTGCAAGAAGGGTATGAAGTAGCTCTTAGTATTTAGTTCCTACAAATCCAAGAGTAATAGAGTTCCAGGTTCTGTTTTATTTACAAATTGCAAGTCAATAAAAATGGTAGAAGTAGAACAATCAGGTAAACGTAAAACCCCTTCATCTAATATTTTCTAAGCCTCTGCCAACCCAAACAATTGCTTCATTATATTGGATGTGATTCACTGTGCCAACATCATGTAGCTCATGGCTTTCCAAACAATAGCCTTTGAGCAGGTAGTTCTTACTCCTATAAAGTTCTGGGGAATGTGTTAATTAACTGTATTAACGTCATGTATGACTGAGACTGATAATGTTCACATGAATACCTGGATAAAATTTCAGTTATCAGGTCCAGTGTTTCTATGAAATTAATGCCTTTCTTCTCTGTTTTGATATATATAAATTTGTGTAGGAACACTTTGAGAGTTTGAGAACTGAATTTAGTAGTGAAGTTGAACTTCTGGCCAAAATTGACCATCGAAACCTAGTGAAGCTACTAGGTTATATTGACAAAGGAAATGAGCGGCTTCTCATCACCGAGTATGTCCCAAATGGTAATCTTAGAGAGCACTTGGACGGTAAGATCCTACATTCTTGACTTTTTGGCCAGTTGTTATGAGCCTCTGTCTAAATTTTAAAATTGATTTGGAATATTGTGGTCATATTACTGTCAGGTCTGCGGGGAAGAATCCTGGATTTCAATCAGCGCCTTGAAATTGCCATTGATGTCGCTCATGGTTTGACCTATCTCCATCAGTATGCAGGTCCAAAACTCTATCTTCTGTGCATACAAACTGAATCTAAGGATATATCTAGACTTCATTTTAGAGAATTAGAGTATAAATGAATGGTGTAAAGTTGTGGATTCAAAGTAAACCATTTTAAATATGGTTGTTAAGTATTGTCTATTGCTTGTTATAGAAGCAAAATCTACTGACAATTAATGATCATTGAGAGCTTCTAGTGTATTTATTCTCTTTCCCTTTTCTTCTTCTTCTTTTTTTTTTCTTTTGGTGATATCTCTTTCCCTTTTCTAAATGGGCAGTGTCCTGAGTTTTCTGTGAACAATGGTTTCATTACGTCTTTTCTGTTTTAACGATGTATTCTATTTGGCATTTTCATGCAACATAGCTTCCCTTCAGTCTAGAATATTTATAGATCTGCCAATTGACGCCTAACCTTTTTGCGTATCTCATGACAGAAAAGCAAATTATCCATCGAGATGTAAAATCATCCAACATTCTTCTCACAGAGAGTATGAGAGCCAAAGTTGCTGATTTTGGATTCGCAAGGCTTGGTCCAATGGACTCCAATCAAACACACATTTCTACCAAAGTGAAGGGAACAGTTGGTTATTTGGATCCGGAGTACATGAAAACATATCAACTCACTACCAAAAGTGATGTTTACTCATTTGGCATTTTGCTTTTAGAAATTGTGACAGGCCGCCGTCCCGTGGAGTTGAAGAAGCCTGTTGAAGAGCGGGTTACGCTAAGATGGGTAGACTAATATTCTGTCCTTATCTTCTATTCTTTAGATGAATTTCTCATGTATATCTTGTCATGTTCTTTTTACCAGTGTTATTGCTTCAGCACTTCAGGTTAAGTGCTTATGATGTTTGTGCATGCAGGCCTTCAGGAAGTATGATGAGAGAAATGTGTTGGACCTGGTGGATCCTCTGATGAATGAAACTGTAAATGCAGAGGTTATCACGAAGATGGTTGAGTTAGCATTTCAATGTGCAGCACCCATTCGAACAGATCGGCCTGACATGAAATCTGTGGGAGAGCAGTTGTGGACAATAAGGGCAGAGATAGCAAAGAAAGGCTAGTTACTCTAGATTAAGATTGATGTTATCTATGATCATTGTTGTCTCTTTTCTTCTCTATTCTACCAAAACTACTTGTCTTCCCAGCACTGTGAACTACGGTTAGTAACAAAGATTTGTAAATGCCAAATTATATTTGCTAAATTGCTTACAAATTCAAATTTTAATTAATCCACTTGGATATTTATCTCCAATGACATGCGTGGTTGATTGAACGATGTTGTGAGTCTAATAATCTATTCACTCAGTATCCAAGGTGTGATGTCTGTTTAAAGAACTTATGAGAAAGTAATCCAGCTAACCACCAGATGCTTAGAAATTCAATATCCTTTAATTTCTATCATTATCAATTACAGACCAATCATTATAGAATGTAAAGACTCTATTTGATACGATTAACAAGTATCTTATAAGTTATTTTAAGTGTTTAATTTATTAATATTTTGAAAAAATAAATAAATTTTATTTTGATGAATTATTCTAAATAATTTATAACTACTAAATTAAAGTTAGTTTACAAGCTATTTGCATCAAACACACGGAACAATGAGAAAGTTCTGATAAGCGGAGGATAATTCATGTCTTTATTCCACTCAACAAGTGCATTTGCCATTTTCCAATTTTGAGACCCACTATTATTAAAAATTTCAATCATCACTTTTATAATAAGAAGTTATCAAATTGACAAATAACTTACATTTTATCAAATCAAAATAAAAACTATGGGTAGGTACAAAGAATGTTTAATCCATCAACTTAGTTACTTCAATCAGTAATTAAAAAGAAACTACTTGATCAAAGGCTGAATTAGCTCCACTGCACCTTGCTCTTGTTAAAGGAATAACTACCTATATTAATATCCTTGGGGGCCTGTATAGAGCTTATTGTGTAATCCCTATATACAAAAGTAGATCATATTGCTTCTTGTGAACTATCTATATTAATTTTGATTGTCGTTTAGCCCGTCTTCAAATCTGGATTCCATGGTGTACTTGGAAAAAGAATGATATCTAGCTCTTAATTTCACATGGCTTAGCAAACTCGTGCAGCTCAAAAATATTTACAAACCTACTGCTGAAGACCAAACTTTAAAGCCTTGCAGAGACGCCTTAAAAAAGTTTTCTCAAATGAGGGAACTGTAATCTTAATTTTTTCCACCTGCTGCTCACCAGCAAGGGATACAAACCCAATATATGGTCCGCCATAAAATCATGCCTTGTCAATATTCCCGCGACAGGCAATCTCTGCAAACAGTAAACATAGAACTTTAATGAGAGAAATTCACATGACAATAACAATCACCCCTAACTAAATGTAACATGAACAAATTAGTGCTACTTGCACTTTTTATTCTATCGCAACACATCTCACACCGACATATACGGCACGATATGATGCAAACTAGCCATACGAATCAAAAGGCGAGATTGTCTTGACTTGGACTACGCCAGGTGTGCTGTTGTGAGGAGTGTAAAATGCAAGTGGCAATTTTCAAAGATATGTATCTTTAATGGCACCAAGGCAAGAGACTAAAACAATAAAGAAAATTACTTACACCAGGTATCTTGGGTATCACCAACAAGTGCCTCAAGCCAACTTCTCGAAAAAGTATAAAGGCCTTTGTCAGTGGCATTGTGTCCACAACAGTATAAGGTGAAGCATTAGTAAATGGATGCAGATCTACAAACATTTCCATCTCTTCCTCAGTTAACTGTATATCCTCAATCTTGTCACCATGTCCCGAACCTTTCTTTGCAAAATCATCTGCTGAAAATTGTGTGAAAGCTTCAGTACCTATTGGAACTGGTGTGGACATGAAAGCTCTGTTTTTTAACAACACAAGGAGGTGGGCGCGGAGGATTAAACCAAACAAAACTGGTGCTTCAAAAAGTGGAGACTCATCAATTACAGGGAAGCCATTGTGCCTGGAGGTTTTGAGAACAAAAACTATGGTTCTGACCTTCTCAATGCCATTAAAGAGCTGGAGTGGACCTGTCACTACATCTGCTACTGTTAGCTGTTTCATATATGGCTCAGCATGAGTTCTTAAATAAGGAAACCCCTTGGATTTCATAATAAGGTCAAATATATTTGCATTGAAAGCATCTGCTACAGTTTTAGACACCAAAAGCACCATCATTATTAAGGGTAGCAATAACAAATTGTTGGTCAGTTCTAGAATAATTACACAAATAGAAACTGTAATCCTCGTAGAACCCCCGAGAAAGGATGCAGTCCCGAGAACAGCATAAAGGCCATGGTTAAGACTTGAGTTTTTGCTAACCAACATCCCAACCAAACGCCCATAAGATGCACCGGTCACAATAACTGGTACAAAAATACCAGCTGGAGCGACAATTCCACAGCTGAGGACACTTAGGAAAAAGCATGTGACAAAAAAGATGAGCATAGATGAGTACTGAAACTCATCATCAGTATTCCTGCTAAACAAGTTTCTGATAGCATCATCGTTTGTGTTGAAGATAAGGCTGGCAAGATCATTGTAGTAACCAGGCGCGCATTGGAATTTCTTGTAGTTGCCAGACCGGCCTATTGTAGGACAAGCTTCGGCTGCATCAGGTGGACAAGGCTGGCAAGATGCCAGCCATGGCAATCCAAAAAGGAGGCAGGAGGTGAAAATGGAAATCAAACAAGCTAGCAAAATCTTGTAAGCAGTGCCTTTCCTGCAAGAGTAAGTGACAGGAAGAGTGAGCTTGGCAGAACATAACAAGTATAACTTTGCTGACATCTTATGACTTAATTGGAAACTTACTTGTTGACAATATTGTATATGCGTAGAACTTTGTTCGACAGACAATTGTATAAACTTCCTAGTATTCCCCCTATAACTCCGAGGATAAAAACAGGAGGCACATCCTCAATATGATATGAAATATTTGCAGAATAAACATCAAACATTATCAGTCCCCCTTTACCAAATAGTCCGCATTTACCACTTAGACAAACGTCAATTAGAGCACGAAGCACGATTGCAACTACTGCTGTTGTGAAGAAACCTCTCCATACAAGGGAACTTCTCCACCTGCAGAACATAATTTAAACATACATTAATATTCAATACATATTTTAGATTCATCGGAAGAAGAAAATCAACTTAATGCAATTTTAAATCAATCAGATACACCAATAAGAGTGTCTAAAAGAACTGGGAGTAAAACATAAATTCCAAAAATGATCAAAGAAAACAAAATGAAAGAAAACCAAGCATCAAATCAAGGCTTTGGTCTGTGCTGCCGTCTACACTGAGAATTTCAAATCATACATTATGGACAGATACCATAGATCTTGCATCATGGATATCTGACATATAGTTTACCAAACGAAAATATAGAAACTTGATATAGAATTTAAGGTAAACACACCAAGTTGCCATTTCTTCAAGAGCAAATAAGACCCCACCAACAGGGGCACGGAAGGCAGCAGCAATTCCAGCTGCTGATCCACATGTTATTAGGTCCCTTCGATCTCGATCATTCTTAAAGAAACGTAACCATTTCCATGTTAAACCATATCTCTTTGATCCACCCTGACCCAGCAATGATGCCACACACGCACCTGTATGCACCATGGGCCCTGCCTTTCCCACAAGAAGGGATGCTGAAACTGCTGAAATGCTTCCTATAATCTGCAGATTCAGAACCAAAATAAAAGTTAATCTCTTCTTCAAGGAAACTAGAATTCCTTTCTCAATTGAATAAATGATTCCATGGTACTAATGAAAAGACAAGAATGCCACAAATAACTATAGAAGCATATCAAGTAAACTAAGATCATGATGCATATTTCTATCTAATTAACAGGCTTAACATATTACAAGGCAAATGGAGTCAGAGAATGACGGCAAAACTAAAAATTTAAAGGAAAAAGATAAACTTACAAACCTTAACGAACAGAGTTCGTAAAGTATAAATTCCAGGAGCATCTACACCATTTAGATAAGCCTTCACTTCTGGTATACCTGAACCCGCAGCAGCAGGTGCTATAAAAGCCGTTATTACAGTCGCAAAAAGGGTGAGAACCAAATTCGAACCAAAGAAGACTACGAAGGCCAACATAAACCTGTAAGAAATTTTAAAAGCTACTTGAGAAAAAGAGTTCCAATTGTTACACCAATAAGCAAATTCTGTAAAGTAGTCATGATAAAGCCTTTTGCAAGTCTGCCTAAAAAATTGTAGGGAGCAGAAATATTACAATAAAAAGAAGTCAAATTTTTAAATTTCTGAGTAACATGGCTTTCATTCACTACCTTCTCTCCAACATCATGTTGGATGTGACCACGAACTTCATGCCAGCTACATTCTCAACAGCCAGATTATTGAAAAACCCAATAAGGCTAACGATCAAACCAACTAGGAAGCATAAAGTCCACTTCATGAATATATACTGGAATATCTGAACCTTTCCTCGGCTCCTCCAATCCTGCTTAAAGAATTCGTTCTCCAAAATCCTGCTTACCCAGAAAAAAGGACAAGAGGAAAACAAGAGTGAGAACTGGTTCATCAATAAGGTTTCGATTTTTAATAAAATTTGCAGAAAAACAGAAGGCCCAGATGAAAAAACACTAACTCATAGTCGAGGCTTTCAATGGGGCAGACATTGGCACCAACAATGGCAACCTGAGAAGTAGAGTTGACAACGGATCTTTGAGAAGAGAGCAAGGGTTGGCATAGGGACTCAGGATCACCGCCGTTCAAGTGGTTAGGGGACATGGCTTTAAGGTAATAAACAGTGTTCAATTGTGAAACAAACGGTGGATCAAAGAGAGAAAAGCTAAGAGAAAGAGAATCAAAGTCAAAGGCGAGGTAGGAATGGCAGCGATGAGAATTACGACCAGTACGTAGGCAGTTCGAAGAGTTTGTGAAGGATGGAACTTCTAAACACGTGGAACAGAGTCGGTTTTCCCACCGTAGTCCCAAAACGTGATCCGCCCAGCGCAGAGGAACCACGACGGACGTTAGTGTTGGAGGAGTTCTTTTGTAGTTGCATTGTGATTCTCATTATCTCTCTGCTCTGATTTACACGCCAAAATAAGATATTACCAAAACAAATATTTCTTTTCAATAATCCAATCAAAGTTAATAACTTTTCTTTTTGCTTAAAAGAAAAATTGTACCCATTTTGGTTGTTTGCTTCAATTAATAAATAATTTAATGGGAACATAGAGTGAACGTTTTTCCCTTTTACCTCTTTGATAATAAAATCGAGCAACTATTACGTAGATTTGCAAATTGATATATTATTTGTGGTATAATAAAATCGGTATTTCCTTTTAAGTGGATCCCTTCCATTTTTAATGTGTGTTTAATATACTTAAAAAAAAATAATTTTTAACTTCTTAATTTGATTAAATAATTTTTTTTATATTTTAAAGGTGTTTGATATAATATTTTTTGAAAAAAAATCTCTTTTAAAAATTTAT
The DNA here is from genome assembly GCA_026873985.1 of Saraca asoca. Taxonomy (NCBI): domain Eukaryota; kingdom Viridiplantae; phylum Streptophyta; class Magnoliopsida; order Fabales; family Fabaceae; genus Saraca; species Saraca asoca. The sequence continues at coordinate 1,995 of JANHAO010004367.1, read as the reverse complement.
TCAAAGTAATATACAAATTATTATAATAAAATTTTAATTATTTTTTTAATTTATTTATCAACTTTTGGTTAAATGACAGTTTATATTCTAATTAAATAAAAATTCTTATTTTTAATATTTATTTTTCATAAAGACAAAAAAGATGAAAAAATTATATATTTTTTTATTTGACCAATGCTCATTAATTTAATATAAATAAATAAGAATAAATAAATAAATAGATGATATCATAAAATATAATTAATTAAAAATTAAATAATTTTATTCTTATTTAAAACATGTTAATTGTATTAATATATTTTGTTGTCAAAATAAATATAAATTAATTTACTACATATACTATTTGTTAATATTAACAACCTTTTAAGTTATTTTATATTTATAAATTAATTTAACAGATAATTTTATCAAATACTTTTAATACAATCAGCTAACTTATTAACTTTCAACTAATAATTAATAATTAATTAATCAGCTATTAGTTGCTTGCGCCAAATAAACTCTTAGTATATAAAAAAAAAGGTGAAAAAAGATCAAAAAGAGAAAGAAATGTAGTTTATTTATGTAATTTTTTTACTAAGGAAATAATGTAAATTATTTTTTTAAAATTTTAGAGTTGCATTTAATATCTACATCACCTAATTCATAAATACTAAATTGCACTCAAATAAGATTTTTGTTTCATAACTTTAAGAGGAATCTAAACATAATATTGTACTAGTATGAAGATAAAAATGTAAGGATCACGATCACATATTTTCCTACTTACGTTGAATAAGCGAACCATGCCAAAATGAACAAAATACCTTTAAAATGGGAAAAAAGGAAAAATAATATATAATTTGAATCGTTTTTAAATTTGAGTCATAACATCTTCATATTATATTTAATTTTTTCACTAAATTTTATGTCAAATCACTCACAAGATAAATGTTGGATGTAATTTATCCTTTATGAATAATTTTAGGGGTAATTATAAAAATTAATAATAGTAAATGTTAAATGTGATTATCCACAAATTGAAGGGATAACTTATAATTTTTTTCAATTTTCTTATTTACACATCACTTATAGTTTAGTCCTTCCTTGCAAATTAATTTCAAGCTAAATTACATTCACTTGATACTATCTTAAAAAAAATATACAATGTTCATCTACCTTTCTTATTCCTATGTTTTAAATTTATACGTATTTCTTCTATAGCAGAAAATTAAAAATAAAAAAAAAATATGTTTTTAAAAATAAAAAATTTATTATAATTAAATTTTTAAAAAAAAGTTGTTGTAATTTACCTTTAATTTTATTCAGGGTATGAGCATAACATTTTTAACGTGAAATATTCATTGTTTAACTACTAAATTATCTCCTTGATAACCTGTTAATACCAGTTGTTAACTTTATAAATCAATTAAACAAAGTAGAAGATAACGACATAGAAGTAGGTGTGTCATATTGCTAATATTATAATGAATGATATAAGTAGACATCCAGAGTCCACTTGATGTTTGGACAATTTAGATGCTCCTTATTTTAGAAGGATACCTCACTTTAGAATGAATTATCAATTCATCATCCCACCAATGCAGCACCAGATTAAGAATAACAAGCATAATAAACCTAAACCAAAACTAGAGACACACTTTTTTTAGGTTCTTAATTTACAATAAATATCAAGAATTTAGAACCAAAAAAAATAAAGAAAAAAAATCGAATTGGAACATTCTATTATTTCATTAAAAAAAAAAAGAGATGATTTCTTTATTATTAATATATTTGAACTGTTTTCATGTTTATATTCTTACTTCTTAATCTTAAATATCGTTTTTAAAAAGATGCACAAGTAAGTAACAAGTTAGAATACATATATAAAATTAGAGTAGTTTCTCTTGAATTGGGTGGGAGTTTTAGATTGAAGAATGATTGATAGGCAGGTGCTGTTTGTGTTTGTTACCTATAATTGTGGACTTTGAAAAACATGCAATCTCAAAGGATTTT